>WOGN01006770.1:0-12240 GCA_015342105.1 Leptinotarsa texana | reverse complement strand
TCATTTTTTCATGAGATCAAAGTATCTGCATTTTTTGAAGACCCTGTATGAGGCAAATGAAAATATGACTCGGAGTGAAGATCCTCATAGTATCACTCCACTCCATTTCAAATTTGATCGTTTTAGTGCAAGAGAGTTCAAGATTATCATCATTTATGAAAGTTCATGTTTGGTAAAAAAATATCGAAATTTATTTATATCTTCTAAACGGTAATAGATAGGTATAGGAAAATAGTATATGAATTTGTTGACAAAGTGATAATGAATCATAACTTGATATTATATACGGGGTGTTCCATTTGAAAAATCAAATAAGCCGCTACTTTATAGTAGAAGCGACAACGCCGCTTCGTCTAAAATATATAAGGCGTGTAGGTCATACTGTGGAATTTTCAGGTTGATCCGTTGAATAGTTTGCCAGAAACGGCTAATTAACGCTCATCATAAAAAGCCCTGTATACCTGGTGCCAGGACACTCAGGCATGGCAAGCAAAGAAAAAACTGCTATTACTTCTATTACTATTTTCTAAAGGAAAATGACAGTCACAAAATAACCATAGTTTTAGAAAAATGTCTGAAAAATCTTCTCAGACTAACTTACCTAGGAGCAGCAGGAGGAAGCCTTAGAGTGGCAGTCCGCAAAGAGGAAGAGTAAGGACCCGGACCGACGATATTCACCGCTTGTATCTTGATTTTGTAGTTGGTCGCAGGCTGAAGGTTCTCAATAGTATACTCGACCACAGGAGATTCAGTCGAAAAAGTTTTATCACCCAGTTCGATGTTGTAGTGGGTAATGGGGCTACCGTTGTCGCTGGGAGCATTCCAATGAAGAGTTATCGAACAAGGCGTCGCCTCTGCCTTCAACGTCGTTACGGCAGTGGGGGGCGCGGCGGGAGTAATAGTCCCGGCTACGGGAGAGAACCCGCTGAACCCAGCGCTGTTTCCCGCCTGAACCCTGAAGTAGTAGGAATGGAACGGCGTTAGCCCTTTGACGTCGTAGTTCAACTGGGGGCCTTGGTAGACGCTGAGGAATTTTTCTTCGTTCACATCGGGACTCATCTCCAGTCGGTATTCGCTGATAGCAGCGCCGTTGCTTTGGGGTTCCAGCCACTCGACATACACGTGGAATGGGGACTTGCAGTGTACGGAGGGTATAGCCGGGTCTCCGGGAGGCGCTGCCCCACTAGTCACTTTCAGCGGTTCTGACCATTGTCCTGGGCCTACTCGATTAACGGCTCGTACCTTGAAGAGATTAACAGTGTCAAAATACCTATTACAGGATAATTTAACGATACGCAGGGGAGAACGAAACGGAAATGTAATTCAATAGATAGGATAGGAGTTGAAGAAGCATAATAATCTTTTCTACTCACTGTTAGAGATGCATAAAAACAAAATACTACTCTCCAAATTCCCTGAAATTCCCTGGACATTAAATTATTTAACAAACGACCATTTAATGTGACTGAATTGAATTTTAATTTGTTCAAAAGGAAAATCAGAGATTACGTTATACGAAATTGTTTTTATTCAGCACATGATTTCATGCAGAGTACATATTCAGACTAATTTTTTATATTACTATATTTAAGAATCTCTTTCTTTTTTATAATTCGATTATTTATTTGTTAAATATAATATATAAAAATCTATCTATCTATCTATGAAGTGGGTGACATCTAGATTCAATAATTCGAAGGTCAAACTCTGGGAATTGTAGTGACGAATATTGAAATCTTCATTATTCCATCTATTACTTATGAAAGTCTTTAAGACAATTGAAGAAGTCGGTTCTTGATAATGATTTTTAATGAATTGAAATGTGTTGTTCAGTAAGTCAGTGTGATGATAATTTATCAAAAAATGTGTCCTTGGACAGCTTTCTCTAAGATCGGAAACTAGCATAGAAATGGAAAATTATACCCTGAATTGCTGAATCAATCAGTGAATTTGTTTCGGTAGTGGACATTTTTGCCGTGTACCTATTAGATACTATATAACCTTTTATTATAGCTACTAGATTTAGGGAGTTGAAGAAATCATTTATTTGATTAAAAAATTTTAGAGATAAATTCAGTTCATTTCAAATAAATATATACCTAATGATCATTATAATAATAGATTGTGGGACCAAACAGAACTGTTTTACAACTGCACATACAACTTTATTTATCCACATCATTGATCGAAATTATAAAGTTAATTTTACTTTGTAAGTGAACAGTTTACAATTATCTATTTTCTCTTTGTCAAATTGTCTCCCTCGCAGCAAAATAATATGATTGGCCTAGAGAACTCATTCGCCTTTGATTAGTGGACTAATACTTTCACCTAAATAGCATTATTTCTGCCAACACTTTCAGATAAGAGATTTCCAGTTTTTATTAAAGTCACATATATATAATACTAGTACTATGTTGCTGTATCGCTGCTGTTCCAATGTTTTGACAGAGCCAGAATCAACGAACTGAGGCGTGCGCAGCGTTATAGAACAGTGCTTTCAAAAATTGTTCTACAGCGCCATCTAGTGGAGAGTTACCGAAAAATTGATAGCCTAAAAACCTTCTCTATGAAAAATTACATATACATGTCAAGTTTCATCAAGATCGGTTGAGCGATGTAGAAGTTTATCACTTACCAACCAACCAACAAACATCCATTTTTATATAGTGGATTTCGTAGGGAGTTCAACAAAAAATATCCTCTCAAATTTTAGAAATCATAAATTGTTGCACTAAAAAATTTATTGCATATGCAAAATTTGTATTGTATTTGTATACAATTTTAGAAAGGAATAGAAACGAATGGAATATATAATTCATTCTATATCATCACGTTTATAGTGTTGTAAATATGCTTGTTTTGCAAAGCATTTCAGTTTTGAATCTCTGGGAAAAAAGAGATTAATCAGAGAAAAATTAATTTGAACATTCTCTATGTCACCTTATTGTGAAAGTAGGCACCCTAAGTATAGTTTTGATGTGACAAATCCAACTTTCAAATTTCAAAATCAATTTTCACTTTCTCAAAAAACATTGACTCATTCCGGCACGGGAATTCGAACTAAAATGTGTTTGATGACATATAAACATGTGCGAAGATAAATTACAAAATGTGAAATTATTATTTTTCTAAACTGAAAGAGGGGAAATTATTTCGGGGAAAGAGAAGTTTGGGCTTTCTACTTCTTCAGTTTCATACAGAAAGGGTTGTTTATTCCAGTTCGTGTCAGAAAGAACTTATTTGTATCATCTACATATCTTTGAAGAAAAAGTTCATTCTGAAATTGATTCATTTCTTCCTTGCTTTGAAAGTTTTCCACATTTTTTTGTATAATGAGGTGGCAGTTCATTATAAATTATCACACCTTTATGCGAGATGCAGTGTTTTTGATCTGCTTGGAGGATTACAAGCAAGACTTACATGAATATGTCAATTCATGGCAAGACCTTGAATACTCACAATTTACTAGTTGCAAAACTAGAAAAGTAGATTTGCTTCCAACAATTGAGCTAACTGAAGATACCACCTTTTGTGTCACTAGAATATTCAGAATCAAACCAATATTTTTTTGGTTTTGCAATTGAAATTTGCTGAAACTGAGTCTTGACAAATATTTATTATTTCTGCCACATGACTGGATTCATGTGCAGTCTCAATTCTTCTGGATAACTTTTTTTGCTATAATTTTGTTACCACGGAAATGTATGTTGTCATACTGTTTATTGCATGTAACTGCTGAATTTGTTGACGCTTGACAAAAACATTTTTTTACAAATCAGTACAATTGATAGATTTATTTTATAGTAATTTGTAGACCTACCTTAAAGATGTAGTCACACCCGGGACTCAGATTGTCTGCAGTGCATTCATTTTCCTTGTTTTTGTAAACGATGGATTGGGTAGCTGCGGCTGTCATTTCTACCTCATAATCTAGTACTGGAGCTCCTCCATTGTAATCAGGCTCTACCTGCAATTCAGATGATTTACTCATAACTGACCCTTTCCAATGAAGTTAACAAATGCAGTTAGGTTCCACCTGATAACCATCTATTACGATTTATACAGGGCCGAACCTCGAGGTCAGGTTCAAAACAATAATAGTGTGTTCTCAATTTTTTGTTACAAAAATAAACTGAAATATTGAAATTTTCTATGAATATTTCCGACAACATATGAAGTACATTCACTGAAAATGATAAATTGTCTACAAATCTTTCGAAACAACCTAACACAAAAGACAAGAACATCGGTAGATTATTAGAAAGTGTGTAGAAACATGAGAAATGTCTCAGATGAGGAAACGGTGTGGAAATATATCAAAGCGATAATCATCAGAGTGAGTACTAGAGAGTACGTGGGATGATTATTTCTTCAAATGAAAGGATGCTAAGGACTTGGTGAGAATGAGATAATGAATACCAAAGTAACAGATGTGACTTAGGAAGCCGAGTAGAATATCTGCAAGGACTTTTTTATTCAAATTGCTATAAAAATAAAAGTAATACACATAAGTTAACCAAAGTTGGGAATGAAACATTCCAAACTGGAGTGATATAAAAATGATGGAAAAGTCAACAATGGAATATCCAGAAAATGCCGCTGGATCATAAATTAAAAATAAACAAATCTAAGCGGCTGATATAGATGAGGACAGAGTGAGAGTCAGTACCTACCCATTGCAAGCTTTCTTTAAAAGAAGAGAAATGTATATACAAATTGTACTTGGATCCGTCTTCTGAATGTAACAAGCGGAATTTAGGAAACAATTTTGAAAAAAAAGTCAGTTTCACAGTCTCATCTGAATTTCAATCAATAGATTCATCTTAGTTCATTTTGTGTTCTAAAACTTCAAAGTCTAGTAGTTCCTCATATTATCGTAGAGAGAGAATATACTGAAACGAAAGTTGGTTTTAAAAAAGCTGTGGGATATTTCATACACCAACTGTATACACGTATATACTGTTATTTTATCAGACTTTCCAGGAAATTAAGTTTCGATAATGAAATTTATTTTAATCAACGATTTCAAAACAAGTTCATTCAGTAATTATGAAATCCAATATTCACCTCTGACCCAAAAATAGATTAAAATGTTCAGAATGCGCTATACATATTTCGAGTAACAAGTATAATCAGGAAGACTATTCATTATTAGCAAATTCACAAGTCCATTGAGATAAATGGACGTTAAGAACTACTACTGGAGAAATATATTTCTAATTATTCGGAACTTCGCATGTTTTGACAAGTTTCGGGCCCAATTTGCAGTAGAAAAATCCCAAAAAATTCATATAGAAAAGACCCAATTACCTCTCATATGATGAACATTTTCTATATTCATACCACAAAAATTTACTACAAATATCAGTTTGGAATTATGTTGAGTGTATCTAGTTATTCATAATATCCCCACATATACAGTACTTGTGATGCACTGTGATACATCAATTTGGTGTATATTACGGAAGTTTTATTCCAATAACTAATCGTTATTTTTATCGCCTCGACATGTGTTTCAATAACCAAGTGATCATCTTCCTTTTGAAAAATGATCACTTGGTGATTAAAACACATGTTGAGGTTTTGAGAATAACGGTTTATTGTTGGGATGAAACTTCACTAGAATAAATATCCTCAGTTCTGGTTCTATAGTTACTCCATACCTTGAAAAGGAGTATTTTCTAATGGCACTCTATTGATAGCTTTTCAAAAATGACATGACATATATTTGTGTCAAGGCTACTTTATGGTTTTTTGGCCGTGGTCTACAGGTTTTCATGCCTGACGTTTCGTCTATCACTGCGCAGACATCATCGAAAGCGATGGTAATGCCTGCCGCAGTCGTAGACGAAACTTCAGGCGTGAAATCTACTGACCATGGCCAAAAAACTCGCAAAATACATTTATTACAGTTTTCTCCAGTCGCGAAAGTTATATGCTTTGATAAAATATAACGTTTTTGAACACTTTCAAAGCAGAAATGGGAGTAGAAGAAATAGGAGGTTGATACAAAAATAACCACTGTGTGTGTGGATGATTTTTGGTTGATTCGTTTATCAAGAACTCAATGGCGAGTGATCTTAATTCTAGTGGTTCAACTTAATAAAGAGTGAAAGTCGCTGTGAAAGGACAATATAGAATATCTCCAATTCTCATTTGATGCCTGACAGTTTTTCTACTGCAGGGGGAACTCTGCATTTTTGTAGCAATGAAATCCACATGATGTGTGGCTCTTCATAATATAATGTTCACCAGGCCTCTACCACATATCAAAAACTACCTAAAAAAGTATGATAGGTTCAATCCTTGGCAAACCAGATATAGTTTTAGGAAATCTGTGATTGCTTTGGATATTTTTTAAGACACTGTCAAAGATAGTAACAAAAATGTTAACCCTATTGCTGATCACTCAATATATTATTCCAGTAACTTGATAACCATACTGTCACCATTAATAGAAGATCATGGTTAGCAGACCAATAGATTTATAACTCATCGGAAGATCAGTATTTTCTTCAAGGATTGGTTGAAAGCATGCTGACTGGTGACAGTTCAGGAGTAGAAAATATCAAAACAGTAAGCAGAAATCATCAAGCTTGCTGGACTTTCATAAAAATTCTTCCGACCTTTTCTAATGGAATAGAACTGACATTAGGTCAGCTATGGGGGATTTGGATACTGGTTTTCTTGGCTGTTCAAGATTGAATTGTTAAAGAACATTTCAGAAACAGCCCTAGATGCTGTTTGGTCTTTTGTCTCGATGATCTTGGTTTTATAAGGATGTCCAGAACATGTGACC
Source organism: Leptinotarsa texana (assembly GCA_015342105.1). Lineage (NCBI taxonomy): Eukaryota > Metazoa > Arthropoda > Insecta > Coleoptera > Chrysomelidae > Leptinotarsa > Leptinotarsa texana. The sequence continues at coordinate 5,438 of WOGN01006770.1, read as the reverse complement.
AATTCTCGAACAATATGGCCGCCTGTAGGCACACAATGAATACAATGACATAGGTACTTCACGGTTTTTTTGTGTTTTGTCATCTTTGGAAGCTGTGAAAATAATTATGATGGCTGTTTGTAATGAAAGTGATTATTTACTAACATTGGAACGTGAAAACAAAGACATTGTTGTGCATTACAAAGATAAAATCAGAGTTATACAGTGCTGGATTCCTTTACTTGAACTTCAAAAGAAATGAACAGTTCTATAGTTGCCAGTGTACTGTATGGCCTGGAATATATCAACCAATTCAATATAGAGTGCAGACCCAGTTTTTGCATGTGGCTTTCATGTTCATATTCAATGCTGAATTTCATCATATAACTATTCTTTCAAGTGTTTTTTTATTTCTTGTTAACTGATTTTTGACTCTTCAAAAGAAATCACTTTTTTAAAATAATCATTATTGTGGATCATTCTTTCAATGAATGTGTATTGAAACTGACTTCCTCGTCTGACGGGGAGAATGAACAAATATGACCTTATTTTGTGTTTCATTAAATTAATGTATCTTTGAAAGTGTTTGGACAAAAAATATTATATATACTAACGAAAGCTAGTTTCTGACCTACGTACCAATTGAATATACCAAAAATTTTTATAATTTAGCTCTATGATCTTAAATATGATTTTGAAATAATTACAATACAATAAAACATATCACGACAGTTGGAACAAAAATACCAATCTAGACTGAGTATATACAATTTACAAAAACAATTTTTTATCCAAGATTGTATCATCTTCACCACAAACAAGCAGAGAAATTGCCACGTAATCTGATAGAATCCTATATTTTTGACGAATGGAACCTATTACTCTTTCTACATGAATCCTGGCATGTGCAATAGCTCTAGTTGCTTCTAATTTCTAAATCAATTGAATGCAACTGCTTATTTCCTTTGGTAAAAGCAGAAATTAACTAGGTATTTTGTAAAAGTTCACCAATCACGATCCCTACAGTTTCCGCAATTTGCAACACAACACCCGATAATACCTGTGGTAGGTATTCTTGGACAACACGTTGTAGGCATGATTTTATGTTATGAAGGACGATTGATATGTAAAATCAGCCTCAGACAACGAATTTCAGCAAGCAGCAACACAATCACTCCCAAAGACAAGTTGATTATGGACTTTTCTAGTTTTGTTTCCATTAGAACAAACATGTATGCCTACAGACGGCCATTTTGTTTTAATTTTGACAGAATCTCGGACAGGTCTATTATTAAAATAAGAATTAGGTTAGAAAATTATAAACACTGACTATTGTTATTTGAATGTTTGTAGTTTGTGTTTATTTGTTTCATTTTGTGTATTTTGTTGTTTTCTGGTTCTATTTTGAAGCAGCAAATAAAATATGTAAAATGAATAATTACAAGAAAAATATTTTAAGTCATTTATTTTAGGCTAGTGAGGGGGTTTTGAGCTTTTGCACAAGTTTCCATTTTAGAGTATTGTCTGCTAGGTTGGTCGTATTTTCGTTCATTAAAGTGAAGATTGAACCAGTTTAATGGTGAAAGCTGACAAAGAAAACGTATTTGAATAATATCTGTTTTGATATTGAAGGAAAAGTGATTGGGGGCATTGCCGATATACCTTGCATGTCAATTCACTATTCTTTGTGCAATGTAATACGCAAAAATTCTTGAATTTATTTCACTCTGCAATAATAATAGATATTTTTTAATTATTTTTGCTACAACTTTCGAACCCCCTAGGTATTTTTCTACACAGCCCCATATTTTTGATGGGTTTTTCACAGAGGGATTATATTTCGAATAAAATAACAAGTGTTCCATTTGAAAAAAAAATGTTTTCGAGATTCGATTCGTCCAGTATCAGAAAAAAAAATTGTGGTCACATTTTTGCTTAATAATAAAGAAAACACATTTTTATAACACCTTCATATCAAAACAGATATTCGAATATGGGTAATGTTGAATAGATCAACTTAATTGCATTATTTCTGGCAAAACTATATACCCAATACAATTAATCCTGTTATCTAAAATTTTCATAAGAAACATTTTTTGATAACATGAAACTCTACCGAACTTATAGAAACAAAACTTGTCTACAATTTACAAACTTTAATATCACTATAAAAGGAGCTCACATTGAAGAAAGACGTGGCTAACTAAAGATTTACTGATTTCTGGAAATTTAGGAAGTATGTCTACTTTCCGATCTGGATAAGAAATTAATATATTTCAATTTATAACAAAAAATATCAAGGCATACGTTTACAAACAGTTGTTGAATGTAGCAAATAACAGCAAACTAGAAAAATAAGTAAATCTAAAACACATTGAAATTAACAAATCACAAAAAAATCACTTGTGACAACACATTACCGACTATCAATAAAATTGAATCACTTCAAACAGAATTCCGATGGCATAATGCTGCCAATACAAAAAATTGAAAATCTGTCAATAGACAAACTATCTATCAATAGACACTTTCGTACCTGTCATGTCTAGAGTACTTTCCAACCATTTCTTTTTATTATCAGAGGTAATTTAAAAGTTGAAGACTTAAAAGGACATTTGAAATATCATATGCTTCATTGGTTATCATCTGAACGGGTAACAAGCAAGTTGTTGATAGTGCAGTATTAAGATGTAGTGTCTGTCGTCGGCATAAAAAAGGGCCTGAATTCAAAAACAGTACCAGGTATGTAGAACATACATACATATAACCAATACAAATACATATACAAAATTATCCTGAATACTTCGAATTCATTCAATAAAAGTCACAACTTTGGAAAGTACCAATTGACATATCTGAAAGTGTCAATTGACAGATTTTGTAATTGACAAAGTTGTGTGAATTTTTTAAATGTTTTTCAATATGGTAATTAACAGAATTTCAGCACTAACATATAATTCAAATAATAAGAAACAAAAAACTTTACATTAATGAAGAAATATACTCTAGTCTTTTGAAAAATTGCTCATCTTTCATTGCAGGCCCACTAACATTTGCTTTAACTGTTCAGCGAAAGAATGAGAATCATCAAAAAAGTTTAAAATTTATAAAAAATGAAACATGTACATAAAGCTGGTTATAGAGCAAATTTGAAAACTTCAGGCTCATCATTATATCTATGTTTGCAAAAGTTTATGAACAATTGGTATCAAATTTAGTCTTTTCATTCTTTAAAACAGCCTTCACAAATGAAGGAGAAACCCAAGGAAAAGAAGCTCAAAGAAAACAAACCTCAGTACGTTTCTTCTGTCTTAATTATTGAGCCTTCTTACTATGAAATTTTGATAGATAAATCAGACAAGTATAAATTTAAAAGCATTTCATATGGATGTGTTGATATACATCAGTTCACTAAAAATAAATCGCTATGCAATGATAAAAAAAATTTTACTTTTAAAATCATTAAATAATTTTATGAAACAAATGTCTTATGTCACCTGCAATTTCATTCACCAACTCTGTATGCAGGAGGGCTTTAAGAAACAGGATAGTCAGCAGACATGGTAGCTATTCAAAGTTTCAATAGATCCAACTCTTGCATAATGAATTTAAGAATTATTCATTTATGGACCTGTTTGAGGTATTGATGGGTAATGTTTAATTGTATTGTAAAATGTCATCTTAACTTGTAGAATAAATAAATATCGATATATTTACATTGTGTGGACCACATAGTTTATTTTTGAGGAACTTCGGAAAAAGTTTTCCAAACTGTTAGTGAGCCTGTTACATTTTTTCAATACCTTTGTTAACATCAGTAGAGACTCCTTGAGGGTTCTTATTACTTCCTACGGTACAATAATCATCAGGTAACCTAACTAACACATCTGTCCTAACATTCGATTTCATATTGATTGATTCATTGATATCGTCAAGTACAGTTTTCCGAGTTGAACTGGCTGGAACCTGAGGAGGTGGTGCCGGTCTCATATTGGAATTGAAATGTGGTGGAAGTCTTGAATGTGCCGGGGGATAGCAAAATGTCACGGCACTGTTGGCTGTTCTAGGTCGAGTTGAGTGGTACGTGAGTCTGCCTGCCATTGTGTTGACATTTACATCCTGAACACCAGGTTTTTGTGAAAGATGGGGATTAGTTATTGGCTCTTGAGGAAACTGAACACCTTGTTGTTGGTGATTGACATTTTCTCTAATCAGTTGAAAAGTATTGCTTGGCCAATAGTATTCAAATGTTGTTCCTAGAGGAAAGTAGTTTTTAATATCATTTAAACTAACTGCTGGACAGGAGTCGTGAGCAAACAAATCTTTTCTAATTCCTTGAATCCTGAAACAGAACTTCAAGTATGACAAATCCCATCCTTTAAGTTTAACAGCCTGTTGCTGCAACAAGTTAGTATCACCTTCAAAATAAAAAAGTGGAAGATACTTCTGTTCGTTATACGTTGTGTAAGGTACTACCGATTCTCTGTTAATTCTGATAAAACCACAACGCTCCAGGTTTTCACTGTCTGTACCATTAATTACTTTTGCGTAACAATGTTTTAAAAATTTATACAACTCATTTGCATCAGTTAGACTGATTATGAGGTCTTTCGGCGTGAATTCTTTGCGACCAAATTGATAGTCGCAGTGTTTAAAATTAATTTCGTTCAACAATCGTGCCTCTGCTTCCGTCATGTAGTAGCTCCGAACATTCATAAAATTGAAGAGACTTTGGTGCAAGTAATTCAGTGTTGCATCCAAAACTTTCATTTGCAAAATATGAACAGCACAATAACTCTCGCCTGAACGTAGGATATAAGGGATGTACATGTTGCCTAAAAAGGTCCAACCAAAATTCCCTTTCGTAGATTCTTCGTCAATATTTTTTGTCTCACTAGTACTAGTGCATGAGGATGAACTGTTGATGTTCCTAGTTTTATCAGTTAAAAAACTTAAAATAAGATTACTCTGTCCACCTTGATGAGGAGGCATTTTGGACATTTTAGCGTTGTTTGCCTCCACAATTTTTGCAGCCAGTTCTATAATCTCTGCTTCATCTTGACGTTCTTTTTTTACATTCATCATGGACTTGTAACTGAACATACATTAAAAAATAAAAAAAGTTATAAAAGAAAATGCACCGACTCACCATAAATTAAATTACCTATAGTTATCCGTCTTAGGAAGAATTTGTCATAATTTTTTTCTCCGTGTAAAGATTTTATTTACAAATTCACAAATGAGGTTAAGTTATTTTTCACTCTTCTTCTTCTCTAATTTTATGGACGTTGCTTCCCATTCGGGCGCATTTATCCAGGCTCTTCCTGTCAAATTGACATCAATTTGACAGAAGCTTCGTCAGGCGGTCTTGCTCGAAGCAATGCTGCCACCCCTTTTTTGTCACACTTTTTATGATAAAAAACAATACACTTTTTTTGTCGCCTCCTGCTCAGGAGACC
>WOGN01006769.1:0-12241 GCA_015342105.1 Leptinotarsa texana | reverse complement strand
TCGAATCAGAAATTGACGGGTTCGAGCGATTTTCCACATTTTCATGTTAACGCCGGAAACTCGAGGTGTTAAGTTTTCGTTGGACCACACTGTATATGTACAAGAGCAGTTATATTGATTATTTTGACTCATCATTGGACTCCTTTAAAAATCAGGTTAAACGTATTGACCCACTATGAAGAAACTGCTGGTTATTATTGTTAATAATTAATTGATATTTGTTTTTTGGTATTCTATATTATTATTCAGTTGTTCATTTTTTCAATCACACTATTTATGTGTTCATTGTATGATGGCAAGTCCGTAAATAAATAAATAAATGTCATAAGCAACATCCAGTTCGGCTTCCAATCGAGAAAGAATACCTACGATGCTATTTTCTCTTTGTTATACGATGTTTATGGAAACATTAATAAAAAAGAGTAATCAGCAGCAGTGTTTTGTGACTTTGCTGAAGCCTTTAACTGTGTAGGTCACGGAAAACTGCTAAAAAAACTCTATCACCATGGTGGAGTGGAATTACTTATAAATGGTTCGAGAATTATCTCACAGGAAGAATTCAGATTGTGAAAACTTCATCATCCTCATTAGAAGGCGGAATGAAGAATGGCGTACCATAAGGTTCCGATACTTTTTTTGTTATACAATAACGATTTAATATCCATCGATATAGAAGGAAAATTTACCGTATTCGCCGATGATAACACACTTTTATGACGTATTGAATCTCTATGTAATCTCCATGAGATTTTGAGTTTAGATATGAAAAAACTTAAAAATTGGCGCGACTCCAATCTGCTATCGTTTAATGTTTTCAAAACAAACTTAATATAATTCCGCTGCTTTATTGACAGCATATCATTAACAAAGGACGCAGAAAAGGCGAATGAAAACAGAACTAGTCATAATTGTTTGGGGTAACTTAAATTCTACAGTCAATTGTAATCCTCAATAATAAAAGCTAGTAGCTTTAGGGTGTTTTGTAGTGAGAATGAATGATAGCCTTGTGCCTCTAAATCGGCTTATTTCTCACTCACTGACTCTCATTCAAGGTAGAGGTTTTCTTTATGGGGAGTATGTTGCAAAACTCAATTGCAGACTGTTTGCATTACTCAGAAAAGAACTATGAGATTAAAGTGAAAAACCAAAGAGATGGGACTTCTGCAAACATTTGTTTGAACTACATACAATTTTGATAGAATTTGAAATATTTATTTGATTGACAAACATAAGCTGATATTCAGCGACTTCTTCAATATTTATGCCCTTTGTTAAGCTAATGAACTAAGATTACCCATACCATGGACATGTCGAAGGATTTGTAGTAAAACTTGGGGTTTGGATCTCAAACAAGTTCATTGGATTTATGTGGTGATTGTCAGACCAATGATCACTTATGGTACAATTGTCTGATGGCCGAAGGCTCTACAGAAAACGGCCTGAGTGAAACTCTCTGGCTTACAAAGTCAGGCTTGTCTGGCCATCAGTGGTGCCATCAGTACCACACCGTCAGCGGCCATGGATATCCTTCTAGATCTACCTCCTCTCCACATTTTTCTGGAGAGAGACGCACATTGTCAATTGCACAATTCAATTTAATGCAGAGTGCAACTGACTGTTGGTTGATACTGAAAGTCACAGCATTCTGGAAATGACTTCTGATATAATGCCTCCAGCTGTCAAATACGAACAGCCTTATAAAGTACTGTTCCCGAGTAGAGAAGACTGGATCCTTCGGGAGAAGGAATATGAAGAACAGATACTTGTTGGTTCACAGATGAATAGAAAACACTTTGCAGTTCCGGTGCAGGTGTTTTCAGTCGCAGACCCAGGACAGAGATATTAACCTGCATAGGAACCCATGCGACTGTATTTCAAGCGGAAATTTACCGCTATTGAGTTGCGTGTGGAGAGATTGGTAGAATTCAACCTCATCACAAGTCAATGAAAATATTCTCGGACAGTCAAGTGGCGTAGGAAGCTCTTGGCTCCTACCGAGTAACGTCTAAATTGTTAGCAAATTGCAACAAACGACTCTCCTCGATAGGAAGACTTGACAGATTTCCTGTGGTCTAGATTCCTGTCTATACTGTCCTTGAAAGCAATGAGGCTGCTGACTCCCTTGCAAAGGAGGGTGCTGCAAGAAGCTTCATCGGACCACAACCTATCATTGGTATTGCTTTAGGCTTTGCCAAACAAAGATTGAAGAACTGGATGGTAAGAAGGTTTATGGACGTCTGGCAGAATCTTCCAGGATTGGCTCACTCCAAGGTGTTTATTCACCCTCGAAGCTTGATACCAAACAGTTGTTGGACTACAGTAGGGATGAACTACGATGTCTAACAGGCCTTCTTAAAGCTCTTACAGGTCATTTGAATAATCATATGCAGAGACTCGGACTATCGGAAGACAATGTGTGTCGCCTCTGTTTGGAAAATGATGAGACAATAGAGCGCGTACTTCGTGCCTGCCCCGCTGGGGACCGAATCAGGTTCTTAGAGTTCGCCAGAGCCCTACTCTTACCATCCAACCTGAAATACCATCGACCATATGAACTGGGTTTTTTGGTCGAGTGTGAGTAGGTGTGAGCCACAATAAACCGTTGCGGATTGCGATGGAGGGTCGAATAGACTCACTTACTTTGGACCTGAAGTAATGGAGAATTTTGGAAATCAGTAAAATATTTATTATGTGGTAGACCCTATTATAGTCTAGAAGAGTTTTAGAAGGGCAGTTTTATTTCATTTTATCATCTGTATTTTCAATATGTAGATAAAGTATGATGAACTGTATTTTTAATATCTTAAACTTTTCTGGTATGGTTTCTTCAATATATAATATCTCTGTTCAGTATCCGTATGTATTGTATGTGTATAGAAAAATTGTTAAATATATGTCTATATTGGTGAATTTTATATCTTAACTCTGTTATTTCAGTTATTTTAAAATGATATGTAGTCTACATATATGTATGTAGGTACTCGTATATGCGTGTATATGTATATATACTTGTATGGTGACTGAACTGAATTTGCAGCTTTGCCAATAGGACCTGATGTTTTTTGGACAATAAAGCATATTATTGTTTTTTTCCCAATCGTAGTTTGCGCTGGTCAGGCCCTATCCTCCCAAGCCCCGATACATTCGGGAGGGCGCGCCAGCATTATCAACCAATGACCACTCCTCACATCATGGGGTAAGTGATCATTGGATCTGAGAATCATGTACTCTGAGCAAGCGCGGTGAGCCAAGAATGACAGCATTCTGCATCTGTGCGGTTAAGATTTCTGCTTTAGTGCGACAAGTGGGTATAATTTTAAGATTCGAAAGTTGAGAGGGCATTATTCCACCAAGGACTCCAATAATCAGAACAACTATCTTGACAGAGTGGTCTAAATAGAGTCTGCGGAGTTCGGAGTGTTGATATTTTATCCGTGTCTCCTCCTCTTTTCGGACGGTATTTGTCTCGCCAGGAGCTAAAAACTCCACGACAAATATCGTCTTCCTCTGGTGGTCGAGAAGGACTACCAATAGTTCCAATAAATTCGGCACTTCTCGTTCCCCACAACGGATTCAATATCCCCCGGAGCGTAGAGCAATACCGGTGTCTCGTCAATAGGCTGAGACCGCATATGGTGGACATGCTGATAGCAAGTGCATTAGGATCTCGGACGTCTCGCGACAGGCCTTGCACCTTGCGTCAGGAACCTCTATACTTATCAGGCAGCTGCGGTAGACTAAGGTGTTGAAGACACCATCCTGGCAAGTCATGATGAACCCCTTAGTTTCCGACTTCAGCTCACTCACTCTTATTCATTTAGCTACTGCCACAGAACGGACGATATCATTTGTTGCTGAGACGGAAACCTCAAGACCTCATAAGACGACAACCCGATGGTTGTCGTCTTATGAGGTCTAGAATATCTACACTGATGGTAATTTGAAGATAATATTTTTTTTGTAAATGTAATAGTTATTAAAAATATATTAACGCATATAAAAAACGTCTAATATGCAAAAAACTGAAGGTCACGAATACAGTGGCACCTCTCTATGCCAAACTGTAACTCCATAACGGCAGAGTGAGTGTAATATTCCCTTTGATGACAAAGTTAATTGAAAAATTAAAAGGTAAGTATCCGCTTTTCTTCGCCCCTCTATATTCTTCCATTTGCAACTTTGATATCATTGAATGATTGGCACTTCAATTGGCCGTAATTCAATATATCCTCATTGGTAACTTGGCTGAACGTTAACCTTCAACACTGTCATGTGACGATTGGCCCATTATATTTCATTACTTTATTCGCAACTACTTGTTTCACCAAATTCATCAACAGTTGTTTACAAACAGATTATCTATTGCGATATACACGGGAAGATATTATGTCCAGTAGAAAATGTGGTAAATGTTACAACGCTAGAATTACGAATCTTGATCAGTATGTTTTGAAAAATCGCATTCTGGAATTGAAGGGTAATTGAAACTTGTATTGAATGTATTTCAAAGATGGAACACATTAAGAATACTTGATCATTATCTTATAAATATCTCAAAATGTCTTCTTGTGAAACTAATTCACCTTTTCCATCAAATTGGAAATGTACAAGATTCATATAGGATTTATATCGTTATAGATTTTATTCATTTCATGAAGTTTGTTTCACAGTGATACAGTTCTCCAAATGAAAGCGCTCTTGAAGCTTGTAGTTTGGAAGTGAGATGTGTCCATCGATATGGAGCAATGAATTGAATCTTGAATCGAAGGGCAGATGCAATTTGTTGTGCAGGTGGAATCAAGTACACTGAGTCAGTCTAACATTTTCGATAAAAGTATTTATAGAAAAGTGCTTGAACTTCTTTCCATGCTAGTCAGATGGATGGCTCTTCTGTATATAGATAGAACACCAGGTCAAGCTTAGTGGTGAAGCTCTATATATTATGAACAATATTCCATAATATTTTGAGCTTTGCGAAGCAATAAAAGAAACTGAGGTGTCTACAGCTTTCTAGTTAAAATCTTACGGATTTCAAAGAAGTTCACTTTGCTTTTCAGAAATGTGACTGCGCCATTGGTATCCAATTATTTGTTTTAATACTATTCATTTGGTTTGGTACATTATTTGATGTCTGTATTTTCGTAGCATCATATTCTACTAGTTACTATACCCCAAGCTGATATTTTCTTCAAATTTTCATTAATGTATGCTACTTCATGGAATGAAAATTGATTGTGCTGGTCTTTTCAAATTATTCGTTGAATTGTAGTAAAAAATAAAATAGGTCTAAGAGAGAGCAATAGATAACTCATTAGTGGGTACAGGTATTTGAGGGAATTGGCGGTTTACGAACAAAGACGATCTATCAAACAATAAGGTCATTTCGAGAAATATCAAGCCACCACAGCTCGGTACTCTTCATTACATTGTACTGAAGGCAAGTGACATACAATTTAGGGGGGTCGTCCGTTGATCTTTACTTCGAAAAACCATTGATGGTCGCTTAATAAATTGAAATATTCAAAAAATATTGAAGAATTTGGTCATTATCATCTAGTCTATACTTGTTTGAGAAAATAGTCTGTCTTCAACATTGTTGGTCCATTAGCAAACATGTTTTTTGTTTACTGTGTGATTAAAAAAAAAGAATACCAATAATAACTGAAATCACCGATAGAGACTTCATGTATGTAGTGCAGTCTCTGATTTCTAAAACAGTTTCAAGTCCCGCATTATAAATAGAGGTAATGTTCTCGAGCTAGCTAATGCTCATTGAAGGTTACAGTCGTAGAGGACTGGGAATTCTGGGACAGATAACCTTCACAGATTACTTTCAATGATATTTAATACTACTGAGGATTACTTCAGTGTCTCTAACAGTTATTATGCATAAATCACATTGAAAAACTATTTGGATATACCCGAAGAATACTTGAGGTTTAAATCCAGTAAGTTGAATCAATACCAATATTTATCATTTAATCCGATATTTTTCTAGGATGGGTTCTACGGATAGCTGTTCCCACTGTGCCTTTAGTAAATGAATGTTAAAAGCTAGTATAGCAAGCAGGTATAAGTGTCAAGAAAAAACAAGGAAAGATCGAACTTGTCTTTGTTGGTGTCACATCCAGGGCAATTGCTTTCAGCTTTGGCGATGAACCGTTTCATGCAGACTGAGGTGGCAGAAATGTAGATCTAGAGCTACGTTATGCACAGCTTGTCAAATATCGAAAGAGCTTTCTGAATTCCGTTATGGTCCCACCCACTAGATCTGCGTTCGTTAGAAGACAGTGGGAGAGAGAGAGAGAAAGATTTCTCAAGTCTCTTCGTAGATTTGATTAGCTGAACGTCTCTATTTTAGGCTAGCCAGAGTGTTAATGTAAATTGGGATAGTTCAACGAAAGTTTATGGTGTGTTAATAATCAGGCAGGGAGTTGATGAAGTAGGGTAATGATGAAGCAAAATCAAGAAGGCCTGAGATTATATAAAATTGGTGATACTCTTGGTGACATTATAATAATAGTATTATTTGTGAAACTTTACAGTTCTCTTACTTAGGTGGTGGATGGCCTCAGAGGGTTGGATTCTTTATAGAGCAAAAAGCAAAATTAACAAATTATATTTCATTCTGAAGATAACAAAATATAATTCTTGTAACACTTCATTGTGAAATTTCCACTAGGATTCCACACATATATTTTGCTAAACAAATATCTTGTATTTCAGTTAGATAATTCATTACTTTTTATGTTTATTACTCCATATATATAAAATAAATCCAGAAAACTATATTTTTTACAGGAATTTCTAATAATTCATCCACTCAGTCGAAAATTACTGTATAAAATGCGATTATCTAACCACATTTTGATTACTGTGCTTCTATCTTCCTGCTTAATCTAAATGAAACATCTCAATTACAAAAACCTCAAAATCACGGTAAGCGCATTGTTACATTGTTCTAGAAGTGAATAGATTCACTGAAATCGGAATCATGTTATAAACTTTGCGGTGGCTTCCAGTTTCTTCAATAGCTTTAGAAAGTTATTTATTGTATAGCAAAACATGTGTCGCGGTTTTCGTAAAACCCTTTATACTGAAAATCATACAGTAAACTATATTAATGAATTTTAATAGAAGTGCCATGGATTCTTTATTTTTCAAACATTTGATGCCTAGCTTTATTGGAATTTATCTAAAATGCTAGATAGAATAATACTTGGTAAGATAATATTAATAAATAGTTAGAGTATGCGCATGTGGTTCTCTTCAATGTACTATTATAATGGAGCTGCACCTAAGTTGCATTGTATTTGTTAATAGCATATGGGTGTCTGTCACGAATTTCCAACAAGAAATTTCTAATATTGTGAACTATATCCAAATTTTCATTTTTAATAATTATGTACAATTTCATAATGTTAGTAATATGTTTCATATAATATTGTTTATTAGGGTTACCAATTTCTATAAATATATTCTTCTTCAAAACAATACTGTATCAAGCCTTTCCATAATAAAAATGCAGCAATTCTATTTGTTTCTTTTCTTAGAAAAAATTCCCATTGACGTGTAATGAAACACGTGCTTCCACCAGAGGTTAGCCTTGAGAATGAATGATCAAAAGAGAGAGAGCATGTCTCTGCTGCTATAGACATATGTCATATGTCATGAAAATTATGAAGAAGAATAGATGACATGTCGTATAATATACGTTGTAAGGAAAGTTCAGATTGAAGAAGGTTCAGATAGATATGAATAGATATGATATATGAAACATAACAATTCCTTTTTATGAATTGAGAGAATTATTGGAGTCTTCATTTCTTAGTTTTACAATTGAATAGGAAAGTTGGAATGCATTTTTTAACTAGTTCGTTTCATTTGGTACTTCTCTTCTCTTCTTGATCTCACTCAATTCACTACATGGAATGATGTAAGCCTGTTCTAGAAACCGTATCTATTCGAAGATATTAACCTCAACCTATATATTTGAATAGAAGAAAAAAGAAGGTATGTTTATTTGTTCCCCCATTATATGTGAGGATACCAGGAAACGAAAAAATAGGCAAGAGTGCACAAGAGTTTGTTTTTTTTCTCAATCCAAAGTCGTGAACCGATTGACATATCCTCAGATATTTAGGCTTTAGTGAAAATATCGATAATAGAAAAATCAGTGGCTGCTATCGAGTATTTATCAAAAATCTGTCAGACATACATAGTACAATGTGAGAATTATGTATTTTGAATCATCTTCCATTTTACGGATAAACTGCAATATCAAAAACTTAATTGTCTCTATATATTTTAGAAAAATATTGAAATATCATATAAAAAGTATTGTTTGCTTATAACCTCGAGGTTAATGGTTTTTCTGTAAATATTGAAAACTATTCTAAATAATAATTTGTTTTATTTTTCCAATCACATATTATTATTATTAATTTTATTGGCAGTTTTTAAATTTTCATTGAGCAAAAAAAAAACAATGTCACACTGTATACATATATGCAGTGCCTGTAATGGATTTACAAAAGTTATTGATACAAGCGAGAGGTGTTTTTTCCGTGACAAAACATTGTTGTTTTGACAAAGAACGATAAGATAAACCTTATTGTTATGGAAATCGTTTCAGAAAAAAACACTAACTAGCAGAACACATACAACAAAGTGTTTGCAATAGGAATTATAGTATTTTTAGAATGTATTTTTCTCTTTAGTTTTATAACAACTCTATCACTTATCGATCATGTAAATCTTTCGACAACTGGCCACAGATTAACTGTAATCCAACTTGCAATTTTTTCACGCACCTGCGTAGTTTCTATTCAACTTAGTAATTGAATTGTTTATTCATTTGATTGTCGAAAGGATAAGTGAATGAATAGAATAAATAATCTCTCGTTTAAAATTTCTCTTCGTTTGAATTGAATTGATAGAGAGTTAAGAAGATGGACTGACAGCTACAGTATTTCAAACAAAAACAAGTGAATTGAATAACCTTTTCAAAGACCCTCCAGGTTTTCATTTCCGTCATATGTTTTCAGTTCGAAATAGTATTTCAAGTGTTTGATATGTTGTTACAAGACATTTTGTTTTTCAGTTCAACACCCAAGAAAGTAATTGACATAGATAAATGAATTACGTGCAATTATTAGGTTGCGTTATGTTACACATTTACTAGTGGCTCAACGAATTATCAACCTGATAGCACACAGTTTCCCTAGAATATGCCAATTTCACTACCCATTTGCTTTTCAGGAATTCTCGACAAAACTACATAAATGTAAAAAATATATTATAATAGAACCTTCGTTTCTTTGCTGGACATCCTATTTCACTAATATGTTTTGCTGATATCCAAATAAAATTACAATTCCACTACTGTTTACTATTACAGTACGTTACAACTAACATTACGACGTTTCACGATTAACCCGTGTATTCCTCAGGTTCGAACATGATACGGAGAAATGTTATCCACATCCTGTTCTCGAAATATCCCGAGACTGTCATAGGACGATATCCTAACTCTGTGTGATGAGAAAAAATATTGAAACAGAACACACGTTGATCATGAGAGAGCAAGAATGGGAGCATTTCCCTTTGGGACAGCTACCCGAGCAGCTGATGAACTCGGTTTAGTTTTCGATACTGAACGAGGTGACCACAACTCTGTCACCGAGTTGGAACCCGTTCAGCAAAAAGCTCATATAACAGCCGCAGAGATCACCTCACTTCCTGGGAAACACAAGAATAAGCCAATCCTTGGCTTATAAAAGCGCCTGACTTTTGCTTTCCTCAGATGGAGTGGGCTGAAGTCGGAAATTGAGGGGTTCATCATGGCTGGACAGGATGGTGTCTTCAATACCTTAGTCTACCGCAGTTGCGTGATGGTTATAGAGGTTCCTGACACAATGAGCAGGGCCTGCCGCGAGGTGCTCGAGACCCTAATGTACTTGCTATCAGCATGTCCAGCATATGCGATCTCGGCCTGTATATATCGATATAACGCGACCCTAAGAGTGCTTGCTATATTACCATCTACGGTACTCTTACGGCATTGACGAGACACCGGTGTTACCCTACGCTCAGAGGGATATTAAGTCCGTCGTGGGGAATGAGAAGTGCCTAATTTGTTGAAACTATTCGTTCCCCACCCTCAGGCTCATATAAGCTAATAAGCTTGATATTGTCCTTCTCGAACACCAGATCAAAACGATATTTGTCGAGCTCCTGGCGAGACGAATATCACCCGAAAAGAGGAGGAAAACCGGATGAAATATCGAGATTTTCTCTTTGAACTCCGCAGACTCTATCCTGACCATTCTGTCAAGATGGTTGTTCTGATTATTGAAGTCCTTGGTGGAACGATACCCTCTTTAGTCTCTAATCTTGAAATCATACCGGCTTACCGCGAAAAGGCAGAAATCTTAGCCGGACAAATGCAGAAGGCTGTCATTCTTGGCTCACTGCGCTTAATTTATTTCATATAGTAATGAGTTTAATAGGGGCAAAAAATAAAAATTCTGAATCGGTCTGTATATACCACAGTAGAACAAATTTTTATTGAGATGTAGAGCCACAAAAATATAACAATAAAACTTTCGCAACAACTTAATGCATGATGATTAGAGAAAGCAAAATCCCGGTTAGTAGGCCGTGGCCGTGAAATCTCAACGTTTCGTCTGCTACTGCGTCAGTCATTATCAGTGGTATGCCTCAAAGTCTCAGCAACGACTTGAGCAGCGACGGCTGACAAGTTACTCAGCAAAAATCACTGAATCGTCAGTTGTTGATACTCGAAGAAGATATAAATTTTACATATACCTACCGTGGATAACTGGTCTTCAGAACACGTTGGCCTGTACGAAAAAAGTGCGTGTTTGAAAGACGCCAATATACACTTAGACGTTAATAAGTATTATATCAGGAATGTGAGAACTTATCCACATGGATTTATTTAAAAAGTGATATGAACTTGCTGTCAATATTCTGAAATTGATACCGAAGTTCGGTTAAAAGTTGTTTTTTCCCGATAGCGTTAATAATGAATATCATTTCCGAATAACCCAGTTAAAGCTGCTTCTGCAGGTGTTCTGTGCAAGTGTTTTGAATTAAGTAGTTATAAAACTTTTATGAAACATTCTTGGGGTATTTCTATCAATACAGGCCGCGTTTATTAACTCTTCATTTATTTAGACTCGATTTCAAAAATAACTTTTCAATATACACAGAACGGCACTTTCCAATAGATCTAGGGCTGTACACCCCATTATTAGTACCCGTTGAAGAACGGTAACGTTCTTAATAATGCAGAATTTCATAACCTCGTTTCTTCGAAGTCGGGATAAAACACTGGCATCGAGCCTGGCGTTTTAGTGCCGTGACTTGTATTAAAGCTACGACGGTATACATCTACATACTCAAATATGATAATAACCGAGAAACGAATCTAGGTCTTATTTCAATATGATTCCTTCAAATAAATCAATAATACATTTTTATCGAAATATCTCTTTGATCCACTTGATATCAAGTTATCAGATGATCTTCCTGTTGGTTTGTTTTTTGAAATACCACTATTATGTTGTTCTTTTTGAAAATGTATCCATTGAAGTATGTAGGGGAGACTGGGGCTACAATTAACAAAAAATATATTTTTAGTTGTAGCTGAGAAACGATGCCGTAGAAAGAACGCTTTTTCCCAAAAATGGTGGTTGTTAATTGTTACCTCATGTTTGGGGCTAAAATTAACAGGTATGGGGCAAGTATTAACAGAAGAGGTAAAAATTAACAAAGGTTATGCTGACTAATATAAAAAAAAATAAATATATTTACGACATATTTTTTTTATTAATGAAAGTGTAATTAATACAGCCTTGCATGGAACTTGTATTCTTATAAACTCACAATAACAAAATCACAAAATATCTGAATAGAAACGAAATCTCAAAATACGTTTATACATACAAAAATAGTCATCATCATCATTAAAGCTATTGCTTTCATTTCCCTTTTCTTTACCTTTTCCCTAATCTTTTTTGTTCTCTTTATTCTGGTGTTTTGATGTGATTTTCCTATTTTTCTTTTCTCTAGTATTATGTTCTTCTTCTAGAGCATTTTTTCCGGAGTATCGGTAAAAATAGCAGACTTTTTAACGCGTTTTCTATTTGACGTAATCCATGGTGGAGCTTTTGGTAGAGGTGTTATTATTTCAACTGTAAAATCACTAGCTCCT
>WOGN01006768.1:0-12241 GCA_015342105.1 Leptinotarsa texana | reverse complement strand
CGATAAACAACTCCACAGGCCACTTTTTGTTTGTTTATATTGACTATAACAGCTATTGACATAGCTGCTCTAGACCATTTGCTGAAATGAAAGAGCAGTATAATTTGTATTTATACAGTGATTTGATAAAAACACATACTCCACCTCTACCATCACGGTCCATACGTATCAAGTTGAAGTTAGGTATAGTA
Source organism: Leptinotarsa texana (assembly GCA_015342105.1). Taxonomy (NCBI): domain Eukaryota; kingdom Metazoa; phylum Arthropoda; class Insecta; order Coleoptera; family Chrysomelidae; genus Leptinotarsa; species Leptinotarsa texana. The sequence continues at coordinate 12,050 of WOGN01006768.1, read as the reverse complement.
ATAAATTTATCTGGATATTCTGAAGCGACTCATGTTTCCGTGACTCCAATTATTGAAATTTTGTTATAATTTACAGAGTCTTTGATAGAAGGAATGCCATAAATATATTTGATGTATATTTTATCCTCGCCATTTTGTTTCCGTTCATTAAATTGCAAGAGAACCTTCTTCAAATATTCACGATGAAGAATTGTCTTATCGGTACTAATCTGAGCATTGAATTTGAATGTTATAGTTTATGTTCATTTTTCAATACCATGTAGATGTCTTCTCATCTATTCAGAATTACTTTCAGTGGTGATGGTTGAACACCTCTTCTTCCAATTCTGAACATTTTTATATCTTCAGTATACTCTGATGGGGTAATTGCTTCAATTATACCTTTGGCATTTTTCATATCGGAGTCTTGGCCATCATCCTTCAGTTTGAATATAATTATATTTTTTCTTCTCGATGTCTTTCCGAAATTTCAGTTATAATGATTTCAGCATTATCAGCATTGCATTCAGCAAAACTTCCACTAGTGCAGTGAGATCCTTGATCGCCCGAGTCAATTCGCCGCGATAACACGCACGGTGCGATAACACGCACTTATAAAAAGTCCCTTCCATGTTAATAAACACAGCACTTTGTTTTTTAGACGCCCATGTCATCCATATTTGGAATAATGCTTAAGAGAAAAATGGAGAATCAAGAACTGTTTCACTCGATATTTCTAAGGCCTTTGACAATGTGTGACAGGAGGGTTTGCTGGCCAAACTTCGGTGCTATGGCTTGTTGGATCATTTCTGTGCATGGCTCTCCAGCTTCCTGAAAAAATGTCCTCTACAAATGGCCGTCGATGAATATCTCTCGAATACTTTCACCATCAGCGCTGGTGTTTCCCAGGGAACTATATTGCCTCCAACCCTCTTTTTATTGTAAATCAATATATATTGTAAACCAATATATTGCTTCGCTGACGAGAGAACACTTTTCTCGTCATTACATTTGGATCCCAGGACATCGGCTGCGGATGCACATCTTCACCGGCAGCAGGAGGTTGAATATCTTGATGAGGATCTAGAACTGATTTCAAATTGGGGTGAAAGTAACCAGGTTCAATTGAGTGCCACAGAAGCCCAGGCGTCGGTTTTTTCTAAAAAGATAAATGTCTCCGAACCGGATATAATAATGGCAGGTCATACAAGCCCGCTTTCTGCTTCGAAAAGTTTTTTGGAGGTTAAAATGGACACCAATATGTCATGGCATAATCATGTCGCTTGAATTGCAAAGACTGCTTCTCAAAAGCTTGAAACACTGTTCCGAACCAGAAAAGCGTATTCACTTCAGCAAATTTTGATGCTTTATAAAGGTCAGATCAGACCTTCATTGGAGTATTGTTCTCAGTTATGGGGTTTTACCCCCAAACATACCCTGAAGTTGCTGAATTCCATCCATAAAAGATTGGAGACGCGAACATCACGTACAATATTAATAGCCTAGAAAATTGAAGGCAGATTGGAGATTTGTCTATCTTCTATAGATACTTCCACTGGAGTTGTTTAAGCGACTTGGCACATTTATTTCCACCAAGAGTGATACATATCAGAAATACGCGACGGATTGTGGCTGCTCATCGGTTTGAGGTTCAACTAAGTACACCTCGTACTTCACTGTTTAGGAACTCTTCCATTTGGAGAACTGCCTTTATGTGATAATGTTTTTCCAAATAGATTTAATCTTCAGCGATTCAAATCCAAAATGAATCGCTACATTTGCAAACGCACCCCTCTGGGAGACACTTGTCTGGCGAATTTTTCATAACTAGTCTCAAGTATGTTTTGAAAAAGGTACATTGAAATCATTATGTGTTATGGGTGATGTCGGTTGTGAAATTCAAAATAAATAATATACAATGTGAATGACGAAGCCCAGACCATCCCTACATATGAATAAATTATTTGAAAATTAGTGTCAATATTTCACAACTACAATCTTCCTCATTTCTGCAATCATTAGGTAATGAATGATACTGGTTCGGTTATGGTCGGAAGAGATTTTGTAATCTGAAGGACGAAATTACAACATTCGATGTAAAGAACAGCTTTGTATAACACTTTCAGTAACTCACGGTGATAGTCATTTCACTTACGCTTCGGTTCTCGGTCGTCAAATGTTCACGAGGATTTTTTTCGCGTTGTGCTGTGCGCTAAAAGTAGTTGCCGCAAATAATGGTGAGTTGCGACATGGAAATATTGATTTGTTTCCTGATTTACCTGTGGGACATGTGGATACGGATAATATTCTCTGCCAGGATCACTTCAAGTTGTACAACGAACACTTGAAAAATATGAGTTTGTGGGCTTATAAAAGTGAGTTGAAAGATATATTTATGTTTAAAAGAAAGTATGATCAATTTCACAGAACTATTTTGTCAATAATTATACACAGACTTAACTATTATTGAAATGTAGTCTCCATTAACCAAGTAAACGTTTCATTATGATCATCATTTTTATGATTTTTTTTTGTTAAAATTGTCTATGTCGCTAGTGACGATTGTTTTCCTTCAGTGAAATATAAAAACGGAAATAAATCCAAAATCATGATCCAATCATAAGTATAGAGAATATAAAAATTTTCTACTTCGATTTTCAGAAAAAAATCCACCAAAGGTGGATGTGGAGAGAGAATCAAGTAAAGCTCCACTGATACTGAAATGTGCGATAATTTGAGGATATAGGTATAGGTCTTGCAATTCATTTTCATTTTTCAGTTTTCTCCATCTATTTTTGAGAGTAGTTGTGATAAATTGAATTCAAGAGAGTTTTTTCGGCGAATTTTCTCTAGATATCTACAAATGGATTGATTGAGGAACTGGTGTTGCTGTTTGCCAAATTCCCTGGCCACTAAGACGTAACACGACCACAGCTAATAGTTGATTCATCGATTATCTCTTACTCGAATGTGGGTCATTCGGAATTCTTCAATGAATCTTCAGTAAGTGCTGATGAGGTTGTGTTGGGATATATCTCGTCAAAAGTTTCTATTTTGAAGTAAGATGTTATAATCCTCACGTATCTAGTCTTGCGATACAGTCTGAGAGCCACACTTTTCAATGATCGATATAGCGCTGTAGCTATCTGATGATGCCGTCAGCGGTTATAGTTCAAAGGAAACAGCTACAGTTTTTGACAAGGATTTAGTGATTTTGTAATTAGATACCAAAAATTTTGCATGGTTTAGTCAGGTTCATCAAAACAGAAAAACTAATATTTCGATAACACTTTCAAAATACAAATCATGAAATTAAACAACAAAAAATAATTGGCGCTCCGAGACGACTTTATTGATTCCAGTGGCGCATTTGCTTTTACAGCTGCAGGAAAACCGGGAAAACTCAGTTCATGGGTTAGTCTGTTACTTTTTATTTATACCCACCTCATGTAACAATGATCTGTATTAAGATGGGGAAGTTGGTTTGAAGCTAGCCCTTGCTTCCTTTGTTGGGTAATTGTGTGTGAGTTATCGATATTTGGTTTTATATATAGTCAAGTCCTGAAGACAGTCATGAAAATTGTATTGTTTGGCATTCAAAAATATTTCTAAAGTTATTTCGATTGGAATATTCAACTTGCAAAAGTTATTGAATTGAATTCTAGTCTTCAATTGAATGAATTTGAACAGTATACTTCTTGAATTGGAATAAAAACAAAAAAATATTCACTAACATATATTCACGAAGGAATCAATCCTGATTCTGATACTCATGACAAATGTGATACAGTTAGTTTATTTATACATGACGTTCACTTGGCTGGTGAAATGCATATCGAGAAGACTGTTAGATGTCTGGTTAGTGTGATCTGAATTTATGTTTCTGAAAAATAAAATTGAACTAATTTTAAGTGTATTTCCACTAATACTAGCCAATAATGGCATGTTTTTCTTGAAACAAAAATAGTTTCCACCAGGCAATGTGACAGAAAATGTAAAAGAATCAACTGGGTAAACAAGAATTTTTGATCGATATGGAGGCTCCGCTAGTCTCCCTGATACTTCACTCTTACTTCACTTGTTCCTTGATCGAGAGCAAGACAGCAAGACAGCATTACATGTGCCCAGTTGGAATGACTAGGTCTTGATTTGCGAAGAAAAGGACGCAGGTCGATTCTATATTTTTTATAGAAATTCAAAATATCTGAAGAAAGCTTATATTTGGACACCATCTACAGACGTTTCTAGGAATACTGTACCCCTTTTCAACACTTGTCACTGTTGATCAACTTTCTTACGCTGGGATAGGAGACACTACAAATACACCAATAAAACATGAAATACTATCCACTTGACACAGAAATACTAAATCAGTATTGAAAATGAATGGTCGCTGTATAAATAAATTAGCGTCGAAGTTCTAAACTCCTCTACTCTTTGCAATAATTGACTTAATAAGAAATATAACTGAGTAAAGGGTTTCACCCTGGGGTTTAATGCACTATTTCCTGAAACCATTGAAGAAACTCAAAGCCCTTGTTATACACTCCTCCAATTAGACTTTTCTGATTCTTGAGATTTGGGATTCCAGCAGTCTCCAGCAGAAGTTGAAAAAAAAACTTGAAAAAAATAGGGGATATAGTTGTTGACCGCAGGGGTGAAGTTTCGAGTGTGATTTCCATATCAGAATTAGTTTCCCTAGAAATAAAAAATTATGTATTCTTTGAAGTTTTCGATTACACGTCCGTTTCTTACAGGGGCAGTCAAGTTTTCGTTGGAACTAACGCCCTGTATATTTTTTTCAATCGACCATGAGTGATTATACTGCAAATATTTCTATTCGAAAAGTTCGAATTGTAGTTGTAATTGTCGTAACTGAGAACTAATATAAGGTCTTGAATTTTTCTGTCGGTTGCTCGATAGCTAAAGGGTAGGTTATCATGGGGTTTATTTGAAAATGATGGTTTTCAAAGAACCTAGGTAGTAAAAATAGCATAGTTAGTATATAATGAATTATGAGTAGGTGACAGTATAATTCTTGTTATTAAAATTCGATTAGTTTTAGGTATTGGTCATCTAGTTACATTTGGATTTATTGGTTGATTGGACGAGTTCAATGTCTACATATTGAAAATTTTCGGTTAGTAAGGGTTATACAACATTTACCTGAATTAATCAGTTTATTTGGGGAATATCTCGCAATGATACATTCAGAAATTTCGAAAAAAACCTCAAGAATCATTCATTTGGAAACTATAATTGATTATAAAAAATACAATAGAGTACAGGACAATCAACCCGCAGCCCTTTATCATCATTCTCGATTTTTTATATAGAGAATCATCTTAGAGGTTGAAGAGTCTCATTGTAATGGTAATGGCATTGAGAGGTCATAAATATTGCAATCACCTTTTGTAATTCTTCTCGTATTTCGATGTAAACAAAACACTAGGATATGTCTGTATTAGTCGTAATAGTCGTAACGGCGGGAGGAGTAGAGTAATCTCTCGATTGGTGGGTGAATGATCGGGGCGAAGCCACGAAGGGATACCTCGCGATCAGCAACTCTCTCGAAGGGAAACCCTTGCATTGGGGGTGTATGGTATTTGATCGGGGGTGGAAGGTATTACAAAATAATTAAGGTTAGGAGTGAGTGCGAGCGCTATGTCGACGGACTATGTCATTGATTTGGTTCTCGGTGTTGTCTTCGGAAATTGGTCCACATATTGTTTCTACTTGCCGTTCTTATGATCAAGAATCACCTACGGAGCAAGTCTATTTTGGATAATTTTCCCGAATAATTTCTGCAACACCTCATTCCTGACTTTCGGTTTAACGAATACAGAAATTCCACCTCAAAAGGGATCCGATTTATACGGTCGTATTGGAAAGGAAAATTGAAGAATCTGTACCGGAAACTGATGATTATATGTGTGTTGGGAAAAGGAATAAGACATTCGAGAAGAGCTAGAACTTTCAATAAGTAATAGAAAAATAAAACGTTCAAATCTAAGCGAGTCAAAAAATGTAATTTGGGTTGCTTATTCGCCAGAAAACCTTCTTTGCAAATCATCTGAGATCACCGTTGTTATTATAAAAATTTAATAAAAAGTACCTACAGTAGGTTTTTATAAACGCTACACCATCATTGTGGCGGAATTCGTATATTATGTTGTGTAGCCATCTGATGATCATTCAGATATATCATTATCTGATTCAATTACACAGAAAATGTCTGGAATACCTACGAACAGAACAGGAGGAAATGATTCTCATATAACTCAAACTTCATATGAAAGTAGTTGTTTCAAAAGTATTTTTTTCCGTTTGAATCTGAAAGTAACTTTTACGCATAATTTTCACATCTTTGTGAGTGTATTTTGAATTTATTTGCTCCGTTGTTCTTTTGGAAGTTTTTCACATTTTTTGTATGAAGATGAAGAAAGCTTTTTTCTAAGAGTTTTCTTCAGAAGTCGAATATGAGCTCTTGACACGAGCATTTGATATTATATCTCAAATGCGATTATATTGTGATTAGCTAGTATCTGATAGCCATTTCATCATTAGTTATATCAGCTATAACTTCAACCCGTACTTTTCATTGGTAATCAGCGAACACCACAAAAATTTTTTCAGTTCCATGAACATAATTTTCAGTATTTTTTTGTTTCAGTGAGGGATTCTACTGCCAAATCCGTCACTGGTTTATTGACAGGAAGTATATTTCAGTTTGGCCAATTTGAAGAATGCCTCTCCGTCCAATCGCCGTTTCCTATTCAGTATTGCTTGACAACAATATCTGCAAATGTTCCAGAACCCAATCCGCCTAGGAACCCCAAATCACTTATTTACAGACCCAACGAATCTGTATTGAGGAAAATTTACGTAAGTAGCAGGCTATATTAGATCACTAATATATGAAACATCGAAGATGTTTATTGACGAAGAGTTTCATTTCATTTGGTCTGATTTTGTTAGGTAGATTCGTGTTAACTTTTTTTGTGAGCTGTGTTGAATGAAAATTGTTTTTGAGGATACGAGTATAAATCTCTGAGAATTCCACAAAATTACATTTCGAGTCACCTTCTCAACAGGTAATAATGCGTTTATTCTATGCTATATGTTTCATAAATTTCATTTCCAAAAATCACATAGCTAAGTTATCAAGAAGATCTGTGGCTTCATTTTGATTCACACACGTGGTGACAATGTTGTTTTTTTAAATTGCATGAATTTTCAACGAAAAAATGTAAACCTACTTATTAAGTGATTGAATTTCATCAAAAATTCATAACAATATATTTGTTTGACAAACGTGCTGGAGACCGTGCTCGTTAATCTTCACCTCAGATAAATTTTGACTTCTGAGGGTTATCGTTGCTAGGTAGAAATATATGCTCAACGGAAAAAACGTATTCTAACGAATTCAAAAAAACATTATATCTTTTATTAATCAGTATGTTTCTGAATAACATTTGGAGGAATCATATTTGGGACTATATTGACAAAAACTCCAAATGAATATGTGTACCTACAAAACATTATGACGTGGACTGGAGGGTGACGTGCTGAAGTAACGAAAATAGAATATTTTAGATAACTTCGGTATACATTTATATATTTCTGTTAGAGGTAGAGAGCTCTTATTTACATCAGACGAAATTTCTCCTCTGAATGCCATCGTTTGAAGTGATACCGAAGTTATAAAAAGTTAGGTAACTGACATTGCAAAAGTTTCGACCTTCAGGACATAAATCCACTTAAAATGGACCCAAATGTTTTTTTTGTAACATAGTATCAAAAGTATCGACTATGATTTTAATCTGTATACTCTAACAATGCTCTGACATTCTTCACACTAAAGTTTCTGGTGTGCACACCTTCGTTCTCTACTTACCCCAAAAGACTTCCATTTGTGGATGAGTTCAGGAATTTATTAATCATCTTTTTTCCGGAGTAGAACGAAAATCAAAAATAATATCTATAGCGTAACAGATGAAATAAAACAAAACTATGGCGGACGAAACTCCAAAGTAAAATATATTTCTATTTCACATACGTTATCGGATTGACACCCGATAATGGCCGATGGCCGATACCGACGGAATTCCATAACATATTCAAGAAACACTTGTGATTTTTACTGAACAGTTTAACATAAACGAAACACGTGTTTCACTATACAATAGCTTCTTCAGGCGAGGTTAACTAAAATCTACGTATTTAATGTTTTACCTATATATGTTTTTTTAATTAGTAATACCAAAATTACAATTACAACTACATATGTATTTTACCAAGTCAATTATTGTTAGATGTATACCTCAGTTCGGGAAAGAATCAATAAACCTCAACATGAGAATAGAAGAGAATATATGCAACCTCATATGAATAAACATGTAATCAATCAATGTACCCGAGCTTATGTACGAGTTTCCATATTTGAAAAAATATTCAGTAATGAGAAGTTATTCAATTCTATTTGGTCATTCAGGTACTTACCCGAATTCTCAATCTATTTATTCCTAAACATTTAAAAAATTGAGTTTCGAACTTCTAAATGTAACACGTAATAGTCATGACTGAACTCATTTTCTGTTGAAAGATTGTTTGCAAATGTGAAATTGGTCTTTTCATTTGAAGAAATACTATAGTTATCTTCTGTTCTTTGTGGAAAAGTTCTTCCCGTTTGGCCAATATGAAGTTTTGGGAAAGAGCCACTTGTCAATTTATATACTCCTGATCTATTCGATACTGAAGTTTGTTTCTATCATTTTTAATAAATTTATTCAAACTATTAATCGTTCTGTAAGCCACATCAAAGCATTCCATTCACAAAAAAAGAGCGTTATTATTAGTGGGTTCACTTGAATAGGATAACGGCCGCTATCGTTCCTTGAATTTGGGTAGACGTGGTCCATGGCTTGTTTTTGAAGTATTTCAAAAAGAATGTAATCAATAATATCTACCTAATGGTTGTTGACAGCAATTTGTTTGATGAAACTCAGTTCTCTGAAAATGAAACTCCGACAGTTGAATAATCAATAGTCTTTGCAGCCTCTTGCTGGTAGAACTGTGTGGAGGAATTATGTTATGACAATGCCTGTATAACATGTTTTGTGGAAAATTGCAGAATTATGTTTATTATTAACTTTTGTAATAGTCAAGTCAAGGTTATTTATTGATTTATTTATCTTCCTGTCAGTGATGAATTTTATTGACGGGTGGATAGAATTGACATATTCTACAAACTTACTTAATTGTCTGGCAGTACCAGTAAAACAGACTAGGATATCACCCACCTATTAATACCAGTGCAAGAAACTGTTATTCAACTGATTATAATGAAATCCTTTCTCCATGAAAATTTCAGCCAGCAGAGGAGTTAATGCGTTATTCATTAGTAGTCCTATGCTGCATAAATAAAACTTTTCGTCGAATTGAACATAATTTTGAGATAGACAAATAGTAAGTTAATCTAAAATTTTCTGTTTTATTGGAGAATTTACATGATTTTTGTCTGAAAGACAAACAGATCTATTGTTTTAATTGGCAGAATACAGGGAAATAAATTTTGGGTATTAATATGGCGTTATCAGAAAAAAATGCGTTTTAAATATTATCCAGTAATTGATAAATATAATTTATTTACTTGTGATGCACTGTTTGGAACCTTTGGTGTAGTAATTAATATCACTGGAGTTTTATCCCAACACCAAACCGTTATTTCGTCATTTCAACACCTCGACACGTGCTTCGATTACCAAGTGATCATTTTCAAGAGGAACTTTAAGCTTTCAGTACTATTCAAGTATTATTTATACTGAATGACGGTTTGAATCAATTTTATGAGCATGAGAGTTTTTCACGGTTGAAGCCATTACAAACACCACCATAGGTCTAATTGGCAAATAGGTTTTATGTAATTCAATTGAATAATACAGATAGGTTGGGTGTAAATTCATGAGCATTGCCATGCATTTATCAGGGGTATAGAATAGTTTTCCAAACTTTGGGACATTTTAATTTCTTGGAAAGTCTATAGTAAATTGTTTGTTCAAGTTTTTTTATTATATCAGACTGTTTTTATGAATTATGCCGGTAACTTCTTTACAAATATCGGTGACCACATGTTAGAATTCTATATAATAGAATCTAGAGTTTGACGATAGTCGTGTCACGAAGTGTTCTGGCGATGCATTGAATTTATTGGAGCCTTTGGAGACACCCTACATTTTGTTTTATAAGAGAGAGGAAATTGATAGATCAAGATCTTCAGATGATGTGGTGCTGCTTGTTTTTCCGGGTTTTCCTGCAGCTGAAAAAGCAAATGCGCCACTGGAATCAGTAAAGTCGCCCCGGAGCGCCAATTATATTTTATTGTTGTTTTTATTTTATTTTTATCGTTGTTTTAATAAAATAGTTCATCATTCAGATAGATATTCGAAACAACCCTCTTATATCATATAAATATCCTTTTTACCTTCCATTTAGTTATTTCGTGATTCCTGAGCTGCTCTACAACTATAAAAGAAATCCATAATAATCTTGAACTGGTACAGATACGTAGAAAAATTCTCAGCCTGTTTTACTGGTTCAGTTAGGCAATTAGGTAGGTTTGTCGAATATTTCAATTCTATTCAGTCATTAATAGAATTCATTACTGAAACGGGATTAAATAATTGAATGAATAACCTTGACTTCACTGTGAGCATAAATTAATGATAAACGTTATTTTGAAATTTTCACCACCATATTATACAGGCATTGTCATACATACTTTCTTCGCACACTCCTATCAGCATGTAGTAGCTGCATTCAACAGAATGCTTCATAGAGTATTGAATGTTTCACTATAAAAAATTAATTTTTCCCAAGAGAACTGTATTTCATGTAACAAATAGCCGTCAACAGTTACGAAGTAGAGAAAACAACAAAAGCAAGACATGGACCAGGTCTACCCAAATTTAAGAAATCATTTCGGGAATCGACCAAAATCCACCAAAAGTGAAGACAAAAATTCAGTATCGGATAGATTAGGAGTATTAGAGTTTACACAAAATTCACTTTGTGGACGTTCGTCCATAAACAAGGTACGCAGATGCCATGTGCTATCGTGGAGCTCCGTTTTGTGTTGACGAAGCATCTGTCAAATTGATGTCAATTCGATTGAAGGAGCCTGGACAAATGCGCCCGAGTGGAAAGCAGTTTCCATAAAATTAGAGAGAGAAAGAGACAGCGAGAGAGGCAGAGATATAACAGATTTAATAATTCAGGTAATTTACTAAACAACTGGATAAATATTAATAATTTTCTGTTACTGAAATTTTTTTCATATATGGAAGCTGACATAAGTTCGGTAATTTCATTGTCGGGACGACCACCGACAGATCAGTTTCAGAGTACTTGCTCCCTCGTCAGTACCGGTAAGGTCATTTCAGATGGAGTGAACCGTCTTAGTATCCCAAACAAATAAAATTGATACCAATTAGTCAAAAGCACTAAACCACCTGTTCTGCTCTGTTGAAGAGAAAACCACGTGCATGATTCGAAAAGACGTATGATATGTAATCCAATCCAGCATGCGCTGTATCAACCAATTACGGGGATCAAAATCGAACTGACATTCGACATCAACAAATTTTTTTAATATGACATAAAACCTTAACCCTGTTGCCAAATGATTTTGGGCAATGTCTGGCTGTAGACACCGCATGTTTAGATTCCATTACACTTCATAGCTAAAGTAATTTTTTAAACAATACCTGAATGAAAATGTATATTAACGATTTGTGAGAAAACTTATCATAATGGATTTTATATTGAACAATAATGATGAAAAAGATGATGATTTATTGTATCTGGAAGACTCAATCTGTAAAAAAATTACCATTACATGAGATTTGGTGATATGAATTATAATTCGATTAAAATTTTATATATATATATACCGGGTGTCCCACATTTTATGTGGCAGGCAATATCTGGTTTGTTGAAGGAGATACACAAAAATGTTTCATACAAAAGTTTTAGGAGTTCATGAGAGCTATATTTTGATATAATTTTCAAAT
>WOGN01006767.1:0-12241 GCA_015342105.1 Leptinotarsa texana | reverse complement strand
ATATCTCAGCAGGCCATGAAAATTCTTCAAGTTTCTAAACGGCATGTAAATAAGCTCTAAAGAACACAACTTTTTCCTAATTTAACCTAAGCTGTATCTCCAACAGGTATTGAAATTCCCATGCTTAGGATCCTTATCTTGGACACACTGTATAATCCTCAAAATAGATAAAAATTGTAGCTGATGGACGATCTAGCAATATACGAAAAGTATCAAATAAAATATCACGTCATTGTCATCGAAATATGCCGATCATTAAACGTATAATCAATTCAAGTATATACAAATCAAGCAACATTTGAATTCACACATCTTGTCGCTAAGACGGCAATAACTAAAAATAGATATTGCACATTAATTTGAGAAGTGTTGAAATAAGTTTATTTAATCGACAAATGCTCTTTAAAACGATTTCATTTGACCTCACCATTGTAATTAGCACATTATGGTTAGAAAACTCATCAGGAAAACATTTGTTAATTACTCGCTTGTTGTTGTTAATTTTAAAAATACATTCCTTCAGTCACTCAAGCGCGAATGTTCGACCAGCAGAAAAAGATAATGAGTCTGTGAATTTTTTTGTATACTCGAAAGATCAATAATGTAGTGTAGTCAAACAAAAAGGAAACTGTCGTAACGCCCTCTAGGTCAAGTGCCAAAGCTTGTGAATAACTAGGTATATTTTATTTTAGTTTTCGGGCCCAACATATTTCTTTAGAAATGAACGACAAAACCTTGGTTCCAATTGCCTGCTTTTCAAAAATTTCAATGGTACAAATAATTTAAATTCAAAGTATTCACAATACAAGACATTTGAATGTATTGGTGAAAATCGTATGCAAATATGATACCAAACAAAAAAAAAACCTTTTTGAATTGCTACGCAAGCCCAAATATTTTAAATTCGAACGGTTTCTTCGTGTGATAGACGAAAAGTCAAATTTCAATATTAAATTCGGTTTCAGGTCTATCAAACCACATATACAAATAATGTGAACCCTTCTCAACAATCAGAAAAAAGTTATATATCTAATCATCTAAAACATTCCCCAGAATAACAAGATTTGAACATATTTTTGAACCCTTCTCTCATTCATTATATTACACCAACACATCCTCCAGAAACGTTGATCATGCGTGGTAATAAACCGTGGACGTGACTGATTCAACACGAAAGGGACAAACATTTTCTATATAAACATTCAACAGATTTATATTCTTAGATTGAAGAATTAATGAAACGTTTTTAAAATGTTTGCAAAAACCTGAAAACAACAATTTCGTTTTTCAACTTCATTTCATGTTTATCACAATCTGGAGGGAACTAATTTTCAACGCGACGTTTCGTTCACTGAAATCCAATCATCACAATATTTTTTTTAATATGGACCTGTTATTTTTTTCATAAAAATGTTCGTAGTCATAATGATTAATAAAAGTCCATCGATGTGCAATTTTCGATTATTCGGTTCAAAAACACATCTCCAACATTTTTTTTTAATCAAGAACCCAGAATAAGAAAAATATTATTAGCATAAGAGTTAGATACTAATATTATAATGACCCAGACAGATTAATATAATATTTGTGACAATAAATAAAATAATTTCAAGTGAACACTGCCCAAAAAAAATCTTTTTAAAATCTGTGCATGATATTTGATAAAACCTCAATTGAACTTGAAGATTATTCACAGAAATACTTATTTTTTTTCAATTGGAGAGATAAGCACCACATAACTGCACCCATTGAATTAATATTTGAGGATCGTGTTTCTCGTGATAGATAATAATTATCAAACTTGTCTTGAATCGATTTCAATCTTTGAGGCACCATTTTTATTCTTTGAAAGTGTTGCCGATAAAAAATATAACGCTAATTTTAATGACTTTATCTTCAAAAAAAACAGGATACCAATATCAAGCCATATCACAAACAGCGATTACCACAAGGACCAGTTTCCATAACTGAAACTACCCAATGTTGCGGTTATTATCAGATAAGTCAGTTCAACCACCAAATTAGCAACACAAACTGACGAAATTATTTCCTATTTTTTTTCTACTAACTCAAAAATTCTCCGAACATCGGCAGTTCCATTGTTTGGCATGGGCGGCGTGGTAAAATTATACCCATGCCATACAAAGAAACTACCGAAGTTCGGTGCCATTCGAATTGACTAGTTACCGAACATTGGAAGTTTCTTTGTATGACATTGGCGGCGTTGTATAATTATACCCATGTCATTCAAAGTAAGTGCCGACGTTTGGTAACTATTGAGTTTTTATGCCATTCGAATTAACTAAATAGTTATCGAACGTCGGCAGTTTCTTTGTATGGCATGGGCGGCGTGATATAATTATACCCATGCCATACAAAGAAACTACCGAAGTTCGGTAACTACTTAGTTTTTATGCCATTCGAATTTACTAAATAGTTACCGAACGTCGGCAGTTTTTATGGCATTGGCAGCGTGGTATAATCATACCCGTGCCATACAAAGACACTGTCAACGTTCGATAACTATTTAGTTATTATGTCATTGGAATCGACTTCGTACACACTATAAATGCTTATGAATTTCACTAGACTCAAATCTGAAATGGGATTGCAATATTAAAAATATATCTTCTAATATCTCTATCAACATGTCAATCAAATCAGATTATCCGTGATTTTGATTTTACGACATCTTACATTTCTGACAAGCTATATATAGATAAAATTGATTTATTGGGTGAATTTCGTCACATACACAACAGTAAATCTATTCTTTGTCAAACAAAATTATTTTAACAAATAATTTGATTTTAACAAATAATTTGATTTTGTTCGGAAACTGGTCATATAAAATGTTCGTTTATTAGCTTTTTAACTGAATATCTCCTACATTCCGTGTACAAAAATGGACCTGTTTGTCATCATCGGAAAAATTATTACTGCTGTTGCACATTTTATACTTTCCTTTTCTTTAAAGAGCTTCAAAATAATAGAATATGACTCAAAAACGGTCGCACTTCCACCGCGGCCAATTAACTATATTAATTAGTTTTATATGGATTTTCATAGTGCTTAAATTGTTTTACAGCGATTTTAAACACAAAAATATACACGTTTCAATTTAAATTAAGAAAATAAATATTTAGAAATAGCAAATGCTCAAAGCAAATGCTTTAATTTATAATAATACTAGATAAAATCATATTTTTATACACTCTAGACATGGGCCGTAGTAAAATTTCGAAACTTATAGATTTGCCCACATTTTAACAGATTAAACTTTGTAACAAGTATAACCTTTGGAATAATCAAGTTTAACCGTAGCCCAAGCAAGGTATTTATGGAAACTTCAAAGTAATTATCACTCAATTAGCAGTGTCCTTGAAATAAATCTATGAATCATATATCTTTCATCAGATAAATTAGATTAACTAAATAATTGAGTAATCATGTGATTGTTTAATTTTTTTTTTGTCGCTTATCTCAATATATCACATTAATTTAGTCGAAATAAAGAGTTGACTAAAAAGTTTTCTCTGGGTAAAATGTCTGAAGAAAAAGCACACATTTCACCTGTTTTCAAAAATAAAAACTTTTCCAAAACGCCAAGCAGAATTTATAAAAACAGGTTAGGTTAGGTTAGGTTAGGTATGACTGAGCCTGTTTACAGCAATTTTTCATTGTGAACATTTCAGTTTGATCTTCAATACCATTTCCAGATCGTTGTAGTATCAAACGTTTTGTGTGCTACTACGGCAGTCATCTTCAGTGGTATTAGTCTTGACTTCGCTACATGAATGAAAGTTTTTATTATTAAATTGAATTAATTTTGAGACACAAATAGTGAGCAGGTCCAGACGCTCAACCAGTTCAATTGGGACATCAATTTGGACATCTAATGATATCAATTCTCAGTTTTTTATATGCTGAATGTGATTATTTCAGAGTTGTTGTTTTATACTATTGTTATTTCATGATCCTATATATTTTTCCGTTGCTAAATTATGTGGAGAGTATATAAAAAACTGAATTATACATGGGAAACATCAATTAACATGGAAAACATTAGTTGACGTTGAAAACATCATCAGTGACAATCAATTTTTATTTTCTCGTTCCACGTGTTCTGTGAAATTTTTCAAGTGTATTCGGCACATGAAATGTATCAATTATAATTTTGACTCCGTACGCCACTGAACGTTCGGAAGTATTCGAAAATTTTGGCAGCTAACTTCACACTGCTAAAAAGCTAAATAGATAATTTTGAATGAATTTTCGTTAATATTATGATAGTTTGCAGGTTATGAAAGGAATATAACACTGCTAATTACTCAAGAACAATCATGGAGAGGGAATCGAAATATTTATCAAAGGAGGCATTACAAAACCTCCATTTTCTTTAAAAAAACGTTCGCAGAGCCCTCATAGTGATGGATTACGTCATATTTGTTTTTCTTATCAAAAGGTAATGAAAATAATGGTTTTTCATGTAAATTTTAGCCCTACATCCCAATCTTGTCGCGTTCAAAGATGGCGAGGATTTTCGCGTCCACCCTGTATAATATTTTCATAGGTAGCAAAATGGCTTTCGCTAGAAGTTGCTAAATAATTTGCTTTAATCCCAGTCCAGTACTTTCTTACTGATTTGACCAATCATAATTGAAATTTCAAATAAGTATATCAAAGAAACCACTTCACATTATTTTGCCATGGAAAATTCCATTCATAAACATATTGTTTCATTACCGAAGTAAATATGTTCCGCAATAGAATTTTTAAAGATATGCTGGTTATTATTCATGAAACAAATGATTCACAAAGCTTAATACCTATTATTGAAAAATAGTTCATTACTACAAAGGTGTGATTATCAAACACAACATAGCAAAGAAACTAATGAAATTCTTCCTGATGAATCAGTGCGGGAGGCAACAGAGGGTCGGTCAAGGCCTACATGTGATTAATGATTACCGGATTATCTAATAAATGGAAAAATACCAAGTAGGTACCTATGCAAATATATAAAAACCGGTGCATTTTTATAAGTTGAGTCACTGTTGACTTACTGAATGGCAAAATCACCCAAAATAAGAATCAACGATATTTTCAAGCGGCCTACGTGAAAATTCGTAAACGACATATTAGGAATTGAATGCAGTGTGAGACGCCATAAAAGGATTGTTATCAATTAAAAACTCGAAGCGGCAAACTATACCTCTAACCTAAAAAAATGAAGTTTCCCAATTCATAAAAATAAGAATACTCAAATTGAATGAAAAAAAAATCAATGAATCGCCCAATTGATAAACAAATCTGCACTACTCAACGACAATGAAACAAGCATGGTGGCAAAGAAGTGCATTCCGCGAATATCAAAAACTATATTAAGTACTCACTTCTATAATAATCCTTCCGACGGGTTGATTATCCGCGGTCATATCAAAGAACACTCTTGGCAAAACCATTTTGGCGCAGAAATTTCTGAGGAATGAGGTAGTATTACTGATCTTCGCGAACTGCAAGCATAGACTTCCACCGGCGAATGCGCTTTGAAAACCAGCTTGACGGGAAAGGACAAAGAAGGCCATTTTTAAAGGAAGTGACGGTGCTAGTCAAATATATAGAGCGCGGGTTTCGACTTCCTTTACGTGGTGCGTTTCGTTGTCATCCAATAAAAAAAGGAGTGCTCACTTGTGCAAAAACTAAACAAAGATAAAGGCATTTTGAATGCCAATAAAAAAACTCATGACGTTATTCAAAGTTATTTTCTTCTTGGAATGTTTTGAAGAATTTTCCAATACATGTATCGTTTGAAAAACGTTGAATGATGTACTCATACCATGCTTATAGCCAATATTATTCTAAGAACGATGTATTTAGGGTTGAATCTGTCTGTTTCATTTATAGTGGACTACTTACAACGGGCATTACACAGCATTTTGCAGACACCCAGAAAAAAAGCAGCACCTTTGAGGTGATTTTTTTCTTCTTTCCTTTTTTTTGATAATGTTATATACTTCTCTGAATGGGTTTTTATTTCATGATAGTTCCAAATTGAAATAGGTCAGATTTCATTGAAACCAGTTTTATTTATAGGATTGCAATAGATTGATTTCCTACGACTATTCCTTATTTTACGCTACGTTAGTGTGACGTCATATATTAGGGAAGGTTATGGTCCTTTATCTAAACAAAAATTTATTACCATTGTTTAGCTATGGAAGTCATAAGAATTTTGGAATATTTGAGACATTATTTGAGCATTAAAACTATGAAAAAAGTAAGTAATCCAATCTATATTCATGAATAATCCACAAACTTTCATTATATTTCAATAGATTTTCACATAATCCCTTATTTTTCACGTTCATATAGGTTATGTTATGATATCAAACAAACTTATTAAGATGATTAGATACTGTTTTTGGTTTTTGTAAATGAATGTAAAGCCTGTATACCTGATGATTTACTAATATTCGAAGTATAATAGGTTTTAACACATGTGCAATAATGTTCTGATAAATAGGTCAGTTTATCTGATGCTTGCTGCAGATCTTGCTTGAGAAAATTATTTTCATCAACAATTTCTGCAGACATAGGTCCTGGGGGTGTGGTTTCTTCTGAGGTAGATGGTTGTGGATCAGTCAGCTCCGTTTCATATCTAAAATAACAACATTCTAAGATAACATTTGAAATTGATTATTGGCAATACTTACGTAGGATTTTCATAAGTTTCTCCAATGTCCAACACTTTCCTTTTTCTTGTTCTCTTTTCTGGAGAAGAAAACTTCTTACATTGTTTTCCAGTATTGTGTGAAAACAATGTGGGTCCATTATTTTTGTTTCCATCAACAAAGTGGCAACTGCACAAAAATGCACCAGGGCCTGGTAGTTCGTCTATGGCAAATTTTAGATTGTTAGCAAACTTAAAAATAATAATATTTAGTCATCTCAAGCCTATCTACTAACCTTGTTAACTTAATCCAGCGGTTTATAGTTTTTGAAACCTTGGGAAAGCTAAAAAAATTACATGTTTTCGAACATTATAATGCTTGCAGTCGGGTGCCATTGTATGTAAAAAAATATTCAATATCAATTATTATTGATTTCATTGCACAATACATTCAAAGTATAAACAAATTCAAATCAGATAAGTTTAGATTTGAAATGCTCTTGGTTTAGATCTATCATTAAGATAAAATTTGAGGTTATCAAGAATGATAATTAATCACTTATTTGAAATGGTATGGTTCAGTTCAGCCAAAATTTGTACAAAATGATTGTGTACTCTATATTACAGATTAATACATACCTTAAAATGCTTATTTCTTTGAATTTCCTCTTGAAAAACACTAAAATCTCTATAAGACTAACAAACTCAGATGACACAATGCTTTGTTTAGATAAAGGACCATAACCTTCCCTAACAAGTGACGTCAACACTAACGTGGCGTATTTCTAAATGAATAACTGAGTGACTATCAGTTCTCTACGACCATGAGGAATGCCAGTTCAATGTAAAGACTGGAGCTTTGATAGCTTCAAACATTTGGATATGTATTTTGAATTTTCAGAGTGAATTATGTGTAATAAACCAATTGATTTATTTAGCTTTGCTATAGTAATTCCCCTAACTATTTTATCGACAATAGTAGATTTCACTCTAATAATTTTGGTACCAATAAATGTACAACTGGCATGCAATGCTGATTTTTTTGGGATCAAACATCTGTTTGATATACAAAATATACATCACATGAGTGTAAACAATTTGCAGCAAAATAGCAATTCAGTCACACTATGCCTCAATTAAATATTGAGGAGAGTTCTTGTCTTGAATTGTGTTCTAAACCTGATGAAGACAACATATTGAAATTTATTTTTTTGTAGTACATCAAAGACTAAATTTATGATAGTTTTGTACTTTGTAAATGTTTTAATTATTTTCAGAGAAATGTATCGTATTTCGATTGTCATTATGTTGAATCCTAATATAGTGATGAATTAAAAGAAAGTTGAAACATATTTTTTTAACCATTAAAAGTTACTATTGCAAAAATTTAATAAAATGATGTTAACATCAAAAATGTCGGAATAACTTGAGAGGAAGAAATAAGAAATGTCAAAATGTCAAGTAAATTAGGTTAGGCTAGTGAACAATGACGTTTATTGACTATTATTATTGTCATTTTGTTAAGTCCTTCCAGTCCTTGTGCCTATGTCAATTTTATGTGATCTATGCTAGTGGACAGGGCGATTCGGAAATTGGGAATTGGAATGAATAATAAGAATAATGAATACCCTAGGTCTTAGTATGATTTTGAAAATGGGTTGTATTTGTAGTAAAGAGTCCATAAATATAAACGGATCCCGATACATTGTTAAAGAAAGACTAGGAGAAGGGTAAATGGATAAGATACCCCAACAGCTGTTTTAATATAATTTTTAATGATTTCAGGGGATTTTCTTGTGTAGATTTAGTAGAAAATACTACCACCAAGAAGAAATATGCCCTGAAAAGGATAATATGCCACAGTGTGGAAGATCAAAAAATTGCAATGCAAGAAATAAACTATTATAAAAAACTTAGGCATCCTAGCATAATCGAGCTTGTGGATTCCACATTTAAAGGTTCATCTTAATCTCTTGCCTGAATTTGTTGTCTTTCAACTATTTATTTTTCAGGTTCTGCCGATATAGTTGTTCAAGCAACATCAGAGGCATTTTTAGTGCTGCCGTATTATAAAAGGGGAACGTTACACGATTATTTGGTCTTGAGGTCCTTCAATAAGAATTATATGGACGTGAAAGATGTTTTTAGGATATTCTTGGATATTTGTCAAGCTATTAAGTTCTTACATGACTTTACTCCCGACCCAATTGCACACAGAGACTTAAAAACGGCCAACATTTGTTTAACTGAGCAGATGGATCCAATTTTGATGGATTTAGGTATTTTATTCTAATATTACAATACTTTCAAATACACAATTACTTTCTTAACTCTTTTGAAGGGATGTATGGTACTCTTACGTTCAGTGATCATGAGTGTGGAAGTATGGATCTTACAACTGTATTAATACTGTAAATAATTCCTTTTTCTACTACTTGAGAGTTATTCCGTTTATCCATTTCATCTAAGTCTACAGAAAACACTGCAGCCTCAAGGGTTTATTGTATTTTCATGACACCTATTCCAACAATCTTGTTTGCTTTACTATTTTGTATAGGCTGGATGTAAGTATAGGAAGTTCATACAGGCTGGATGTATATAATATTCTTCATGAATTGTTTACCTCTTGTGATTCAGTCCCTCACATTTGCATAAAATATGGCGAGCTGTCTCTGTCTCCTCTGTTGTACAAGTGTTCTCTCAATGGATTGTGTCCCGTTATTAGCCCTGTAACTGTTTTGAGTCGATCCTTGCTTCGGTGAAGTGGTTCTTGAGTTCTCTTCTCAGATAGTCCCTTCATGGAGGTTTTTCCAAGTAAGTTCCCCAGTATATTTTTCCAGTACTCTTCATGTTTCTAATAGACATACTTGCTTAACAAGGTTTTGGTGTTCCCACAGCTGGTTCAGGGCCTATAAATGGAGTGGACTGTTTAGCACACTTATCAGCTTTTTCGGTGCTTATGATACCTGAGTGTTCTGATATCCAGTCAAACCTACTATCCGGCACTTTTCACAGTTTTTCACGGCATTAATTCGCTTATTTCGTGGCCTCAAATTATTATTCCTTGCGCAAGGTTGCATACATTTCAGCATGGAAGACTGATTTTGTAGGTAGGCTTGATATCTTCGAGAGGCATTTATTTTGGTATACACTAATGTTGTCTTTGGACCTGTTTTTAAAAAGCCAATACCACTCTCCCGTTGGTTATTAATAAATCTCTCTCACTTTCTCAGCTAGCCCAACAACAGATTTTTTCCCATGAATGGATTTCTGTATAAATTGATATTGTTTTTACTGACCAATTATCTGGAAATGATGTATTGCATTTTAGCATTTGAAATGTAGGTTCGCCTTTTTATTCGCTCGACCAAACATATGAACAAACAATCCTGAATATCAAATGTAATTAATTTAGATATGTACAATCATGATACCAAACAACCTTGTAAGTTGTAAACTGCAAGAATTATGAATTTACAAGAAAATCGGAAACATGGAATAATCATTCACAATAGTTTACCTGTCAAAAATAAATCAACTACTTCCTTAATCAAACTCAAAAATTATATGAAAAACTAGATAGATATCTTTATTTACTTTACAGAGTATTTGTAGTCCTACATGAACACAGTGGCAGAATATGTTGTCTGTAAAAGTATGTCATCAAAATACAAAATCTTGAATCTACATACAATTCAGGAAATATGGACTGTCAAAAATCACACAAGGAGCTTAAAAAAATAAATATACAGGGTGATTCAAAAGTACTTTGACAAACTTCAGAAGGTGATTCCTCACAATATTCTAATATGAATTGTCCAAATAAATAAATGTCCGGAAGCGCTTCGTTTCCAAGATACAGGATGTTGAAGTTTTATTTTTATTTTCGTTTTATTCAAATAACTTTTGAAATACTGAACTTAATTAAACGAAACTTGGTAATAGGAGGTTTTTGAGGTGTCGAATTCGAACCTGGTGTTCTTATTGCTCTTACTCGTAGGGGGCGCCACCTACACGTCTTTTTCTTTTTTAAAGATTTATAAATTTTTTGGGCGTCTTCTAGCACATTTTTCAGTAAAAAAATCGATTTCTCTATCACATCTACGTAAATAAGCTACCCTTGTTACTAGTCGCTGTAAGCAACCGTTTTCTAAATATTTGGACTTGAAAACTTCAAGTTGATTATTTGATAATCGATGCATGTTGAAGTTATTACGAATATTTTGCACACTACTGCAACAGCTTTGCCATCATTTATGCTAAAATATGCATTCTCTAAAAGGAGAAAATGGCATCTACGTAAAGTTTGGGTCATTGTATGACAAAGAAAGTATTAGAAAAAAAAAAGGAATAGAAACTTTTGTTTGCAATTTTACGTTTAGAGCTCGAATAATGTAACAGACTGATAACAGATTTCTACACATCTACTGCACATGTTGAGGGGAGGGCTTTTCATCGGTACTGCTGTACATCATTTCAATTTAAACAATTGTTTTTTGAAAGATCGTTAAGTTGATCAAGATATGTCAATGTCTGAGTGATATCTATTTGCAAGTCTTGGTATTTACAGGAGCATGAAAGATATAATTATTTGTGTGAAAAAAATCGTACATTTCTAGTTCATTCCACGTATTTTGTTGTCTCGTTCTAAATTTTATGACTGTTTTGTCATGTGCCTATTTTTTATGGTATTCTAAAATGGTATTACCTTCTTATTGTTTCCACTACCCTTGTAGACTCCGTCTACGCTCAGCTTGTTCATCTCCCTCTCCAAATCCTGCAAGTTCTTCTTGTTGGTGAAATTCTGCGATTGGATAAAGTCACCCTTGGCCTGATTTTGATTAGGAAGGATCTTCACCTGTTCCTGTTTCACGTTATACTTTCTAATGTCGGCAGTTCTAGAAGTGAACCCATTGATGGCCGTGGGTTTGATAACTCTACCGGATCCGATACGCTGCTGGCTGTTTTTGTTGCTTTGCTGTTCTTGAGCATTATTAGTGACGGGTTGGACACGCTCATTAGGGATCTGCGGTTGCGGTAAAGGTTGTTCCTTGGGAGGCTCAGTTCTGAAACCAAAGTTTAATCAATGCGATTGTATGTTCTGTAGTCGACGATTTCACAAACCTTTCTTCAGTCTTCCTCACTTGCTCCGCCTGTTCCCTGTTTTCATTTTTTTCCGTCTCAGCAGAGGGCTCTGAAGTTGATTCTCTCACGAGAGGGGGGAATTCCTCCGATTCCTTGCCGGGTCTTGTTTTCTTTGGGCGATGCACAACCGGTTGAGGTTTGTTGTAAGCGTCTTCGTCTTCCCAGTTACGTGTGTATTTATTGGGGCCACGACTGAAAGAATTAGACATTGAAACTCCTATATTCATACCACCATTTAATAATTTTCATTGTATTCTTTGGAAAAAAGTAGCATTGAAATAGTTTTTTAAAAAACAGAATGTCAGAGTTTGTATTTCACCATAGTCACCGTGTTAGGAATCACACGTTAAAAGGTAAGACCTCGTTAGTCCTTAGCTCGCACAAGTTTCTCAACTTCTGAGAGTTGTCGTTCGTATGGGGGCG
>WOGN01006766.1:0-12241 GCA_015342105.1 Leptinotarsa texana | reverse complement strand
GATCATCTGAAACATATCTACAACAAAAATATATTATATGGTTTTGATGAGCCAACAAAGAAAGGATAGCAATAATGACATTCAAAACAAACACTATAATTGTAATGAAAATTGAAGTGAAGTAATTTATATACACAAAAAAATTAATGGCCCAATAAATGTTCGAATGAGAGTCCTTCCATTTGGAGACAATAAGATGGCCTGCAAGATCACCAGATCTTACTATTTTGGACTATTTTCTATAAGTGACTTATGCTGGCGGAGAGACACAAAATGAGGAAGACTCGAGATTGAGGATTTTGAATGATTTCCCAACAATCCATGAAATAAGTGTATTGAGGGCAATAAATAATTTGAAAAACCAAGTTCAAAAATGCCTCGAAATGGGAGGACTCCAATTCCAACATTTATTGCGCCCTTAATTTTTGTGTATATAAATTACTTCATTTCAATTTTCATTACAATTATAGTATTCGTTTCGGATGTTAATATTGCTATCATTTCTTTTTCTGCTTATTAAAACACATAATATACTTCAATGTAGATATGTTCCAAATAATCATAAAAGGTTTTCTTATTCGTAGAAAACGCTCAGAGCAATGAAAAAATATATAAATAGGTACCACAAAATGAAAAAAAAACTCTCGAAAAACTCCACGGTACATAGGGAGACGTGAAAGTTGCTATTGAGTTTTTATTCAACTCAGTCAAAAAAAATTCCAGGTCCGTAATTCAAAAGGGAATAATTCACTCAATTATTATCAAATATTTCCCAAATATCCCTTGATATAAAATTAAATTCAATTTCTCAGTATGAAGTGAACGTCAGCGATAAAAAAATACAACAAAAAATACAGGTCTGTATTTAAAAATTCAAAGATGAGGGTGGCCCAAGTCAGAAGATACCCTGTATAAAAAATTCATGCATATATTCTGATAGTCCACATCAAGTGCCAACAGCAAAATGTGAACAGATTTTCAATATGTCAGTGAATATAGAAGATATAGGCAAAAAAATTATTTGGGATTTTTTGGTGTCTCCTGTATATCTCCAGAATCAAAAGAGCTATATTCAGTTTTTTATATCATTGAATAGGTCTCTAAAATACGCAACTTTACCATAGTTTAACCTACACTCTATCTCTTATCGTTTACGAGATCCTTATGTACAGACACGAATTTGAATAGCCCTGTGCCAAAGTTGGCACAGGGTCAACAGTGCCCCCGGGAAACCTGCACTTGCTAGTATCCTTACAGTTTTTCCTGTAGTTTGGAAAATTCTCATCGAATCAGGAGAGTTCCCCCAAAGAATAACACCGTAGCTGATGTGTGAGTGGAAGATCATGTTTAGAATGTTTTGTTAGCTGAACCTACAGTGGTGAACTCAAGATTTTGAGGTTTGTAACTATTCAACTCCAATTTATTTGCTTGAAACCAAGTGTTGGCTTGATTTTCAACTTCTTCCATTATTTGTGGAATGTTAGATGATGATTGATCGCTATATATATTAAAGTTGTGACATCTTCATAGAGAATGGGCCCATAGAGAGACATAAAATTACATATGCCACTAACATAAACAACAAAGAGAAGGGGCCCACGTATTGAACCTTGTGGACCATCGTGATCAACAGATTCACAATTTGATGTAACACCGTCACACGAAATCGCCTGATACCTATTTGGAAGATATGATTCTATGAGTGACAGAGATACCCCTTTAAGTCCATAATAATACAATTTTTTCAATACTATACTGTGTGCCACACAATCAAAAGCCTTATACAAGTCAAGGAGCGTTATGACAGTGTGCATACCCTTCTCGATCCTTCAAGAATAGATCCAACAACATCAAAGACAGCTAGAGAAGTAGAACGATTTTTGCGAAACCCATATTGACCCTGAGAAAAGAAGTTGTAAATCTCGAAGTAATCATACAGACACTTTTTCATTATTATTTCAACGACTTTGGAAAAAATTGTGATGATAGATATGAGCCTGTAATTGTCCCATAAGAAATTTCGCTTAAATGAAGAGGTTGTTTCTGAAACTGAGGCCTATTTTGAGGCAAAAGATAAATCTTTCTACAAAAAAGTGATATTGAAATGTTATTGAATTAATTGAGTGACTCTTGAGGGAGATTACGTTGATCAGTAAAGACAACTTTGAACAAAAATAATGCGTTCTCTTCTTTAGATCCGGCACTTTTCAGCCCAGGTATTATGTCGAATATCGACATTGTTCATGTATTTGCTTCTGGGGCTAGTCGACTCTAAAATATGTTTAAATATCTGCCTGGATACTTTGCCGTGATATAGATAACTGGAAAAATATTTGCTTCCTGAAGCGCTTGAGGAAGCTATTGTATAGCGAAACAGGTGTAGCGGTTTTTGTAAAAGCCTTCATTCTGAAAATCATACAATAAACTATATTGATTAGTTTTACATTATATTTAGATTTTTCGTTATTCAGCTATTCAACAACAGTAAGCATTTCTCATAAATGATGTAGATCTAAGTTTTATCTACTTAATTTCTGAAGAATTTACATTGTATAGTTTCATCTATGAAAAAAGTGTTGTTGAAATAATAATTGGACAATTGATTGAATTGTTTGAATAACTCATTGATTGACAAAGTTGAAACGAACTTGTTTGAAAAAAAACACATTCTACCACAACCAGTGGTTGAACCACAACCAGTGGTTGTGGTTCGAAAGTCTACCTGTAAATATATCTAACTATTTTTACCTGCGAATGAAGAGATTCAATAATGGCGAATCATTCAATTCAGTTTGATCGTTCATGAGTTGTTGAGAGTTTTTGAATTTGTTTATTTCCATACTCTCCAACAGGTCAAGTTTCACCTTTCTTCTGAAAATAGAGGGGTTTGTATTCATGTATTCCATTATGAAAACTATATTTGTGTTCCTTTATGCGGGCTTTGAACGTTCTTCTAGTTTGACCTATTTGAAACATCGGACATGATCCACACGATAATTTATACACTTCTGATTTTTCTGAAACTGAACTTTTATCTTTCTTAATTTTAATGTGCATGCCCAAGTTGTTGTTGGTTTTGAAAGCAGTATTTACACCTTTGCTATGCAGAAAATCAAAGTGAATTGAATAATTCTCCATTATTGAATCTGTTAATTCGCAGGTAAAAATATTTAGGTATAATTATAGGTAGAGTTTCAAAATTGTATTGATACCTGAACTTTTTCAGGTAGATTTATTATTTAGGTAGACGAACAGGTACTAGGTTATAGTATAAAATCTAAAACACCTGTCGCGGTTTTTGTAAAACCCTTATAGTGAAAATCATACAATAAAGTGTATTGATTAGTTTTTTTTTCAGTTAAACCATAAAATTGAAGATAAATCGCTATAACTTGAAGAGTTGTTCTAGATTATTTTGTAAGGTTCATCTATCATTCATTCAGAAACACTATCTCATATAATCGACATGATTTTGTGAACAAAATACCAACAGAAACTTTTTTGACATGCGTAAGTCGAGTAATTTCTGAAGGTTTCAGTGATTGCGAAAAGGAAATTACTTGATTGGAAAAGGAAGGATTCAGCTTTCTACTTCTCCATCTTGATACAAAAAATTTTGGGAATTTTCCAAAGAAAGGAAGGAAGCAATAAAGGTGTAGAAGTAGAAACCCTAAACATTCCTTCCCCAAAAATATACTCCTTTCAATTAAAGAAAGTTACTTTCATTGCTTTATACCTATTTGATATTTTGGAACCATTTCATGCAAATGATCTACTGTCACAGCTAAACACAAAACTATCAAATTCCTTGATTCTTTGTTTGAACTCATCGACTCTTATTTACTTGATTGAATGAAGTATGTTGAATATGTCATACTTTCAACCAATATTGCCTCAGACTTCCCTCAAGGGTCTAATTTTGGTCCCTGGTGTTCCTCATTTTCAATAGTATATTCCGAACATCTTTCATTTGTGCTTACATGATGTGGACTTGTTTTCATTGTTGAAAGCTCAATATCTAACTTCAATGAATAAATTACTATTTACATGATAGTTAACACTATAGCAAATCTTAATATATTTTGACCACATCGAGATAATTCTTGAGAGTTTCAGTTATTTATGAATCATATTTGACAGTAAACAAATTATCAATGAACACATCAGTAGAGTTGTTCGATCTTCATAGAGCTTTTTTGACAACTGTGCTTGAAAATGGTATATAGTTTCTCTAAACCGAAAAAATTGTAAAGTATGTTCAATACTTTACTGATGTGCAATTGACTGTGGAAATGGTAAAAGTATTCTTTTCTGAAACAAGTTATGACCACATTGGTTCCTCAGAATTCTTTTACAGGCTCAAAATTTAAAAATTCATGCAGACCCCTACTTGTATGATATCCAATTTTGAAATAATGAGAGGGGCGTCTTTAGTAGAAGACCCCTCCCATTCGGTCATTTACGAGTAGGTATTTCATTATGGTCCACATCATCCTGAAACCGTCATTATGTTATTTTCAGTAAACTTGTCGCAAACTCAATGTGCTAGTATACTTTTCCGTGTGTCAATTTGAAAATATTTTGAAAAAATATCAATGTATCTGTCTGGCGAATTCAAATCTGTCATTCTAGGTCAGTGCCAGGAAATGGGCCAAAAATAAGAAAACAATCCTACCTTGTGCAGCGACTCTACGCGCAACAGATTTAGATCTCATTGTCGAAACTCAGGAAATGTCAATAAAAACAACCGAACCTCGGACCGTCTTCATATCATGAACTAACACATCGGAGGAACAGTCAAGACAGTATGGACGGAGACAATAAGAATCCCGATCGTCTTTTTTCATACGCTCTCGGACCAATCAGAGTGCTCTATTCGCTGTCATGTTTTATCACTTCACCGGGGCGACTGTGCCGTAATTTTTGATTTGGATCGCGGTTAGCCGGCGACAGAATAAAAGACTGCTGCCCGCTCTTTTGTTTCTCTCGTTTGTTTCCACCTGGAGAGACAGATATCTACGCGGCGTAGGTCGCGCGTTTTTATTTTCATTGTGCGCAAATACGTGCGCATATCCACGCCTCCGGTGATGCCACGCCAGTGGTGGGTAGATAAGAACATCACGGTCGATACTCCGGATAGTCCGGGTATTCTCCCGGATTCCATCCCCCGGGCTGTGTACCGGTCCCACTAGATTGATGCATATGTAATTTGTTTGCTCTATTCTGGCTCTTGTTTGGATAAAGCTCCGCAAACAGATTCTTGCGGTTTGCAGAGTTCATTAATTTGTACCCGGTTGTCTTGATGGGCTTGTTTCGCCTGATAACACGAGCGTTTGTTTTTGTTGGGTTACACATTCATTCAATTTTTGAATGGTGACGCCGACTTAAATTTTTTAATAATAATAATGAAATATGTATTTTTTCAACAATAAATAAACAAAAGTAATATACAAAATTATTTACATGAGGCTGCATTTGTATGTTTTTCCACGAAACCAATTGAGTCAGGGACACCCAATGAGGACTCAGGAGTTGGGCATAGGTTTCCCAAACATTCAGTTACAGAATAATGCATAACAGTATAGAAGTGTATTTCATCAGTTCGGACTTACATTGTCTAATGTATTATAAATTGATTTGAAAACCCTGAAAATACAATTAAAAAATTAATAGATCAACCGAAAATAAGTGTATTAAACAATAAACCAAAATTACAAAGAAATAAAAAATGAAAATTAAAAATTATTATTAACAAGAAATTAAAAATAAAAATTAAATGAATTCAAACCAAGTTATGTCACGCACGACGTTTCGATTGGTAGTATCCATAATCGTCTTCGGGTGATAACAGGACTTATTCCTCCGACATCTGACTATTTATATGGTCGATCGAGTGCTTTCATCTACCCCTCTTTACTTTTTCCGCTTCATTGTTTTTTAGCGGGAGATGACCGTTTGGCGTGAATTGGTCGTTTTTCCCTTGATTAGAGGTTTCCATATGTTACGTATCTCTACGCTAGCTTGACTAAATGCGTTGTTGGACAAAATATACGTGGCTTCTTTGAATTTTCTCCTAAACCAGTGTTCCTCTTTGTGGATGATTTCAGCTTGAGCCCAGTTGATGTTATGTTGATGAGTACAAACATGCTCTGCTATTCCGGATTTGCTGGTTTCTCCTCGCTGCGTGTGTTTTTTGTGCTCAGCAATGCGGATTTTCAATGGTCTCTTAGTTTCCCCGATGTATGATTCTCCGCACTTGCAGGGTACCCGGTAAATACAATTCTTGGATTCGCAATCCACGTTTGGTGGCCTGGTTTTTGTAATGCTGCGACGGATAGTATTTCCAGATCTGAAACAGGTTCTGATGTTATACTTGGACCCAATCCTTCTTATCCTTTCCGGTAGTCCTCTGATGTAGGGAACTACAAGTACTGGTTGAGGTGGCTTCTCTTTCTTGTGGAGTTCTTGATGTTTTCTAGCTGAGGCCTGTTCTATCATCACTCTGGAGTAACCATTTCGTTGTAGGTCATTTTTGTTGATTCCTAGGAAGGTCTCGAGAAGGAACTAGCTTCTTTATTCTTTATTATTTATACAGTGTCACATATAAAGTTCGCGACATACGGAAGTTTACTTTATTAACAGATATAAAGGAAATTTGACTTCGCAGTTACTTTGTGCTTGAAAAATGAGTGAAAAACAGCCTCTGTCCTTTTGTCATGTGCTACTCTGAACCTGTCGAGTTTGATAATTTTTTGGAAAATCCTCAAAAAATCGGTATTTTTGTAAATTTCGAAAAATGTCAAGAAAAGTTGCTCAGTTTCCAATTTGATACCTTTCTTCAAAATTTGAACTCTCTACTGACACTTTGACGAAACATGATACTAATTTCATAATTTTGATGAATACGAGACTCCAATGTCATATCTTGCCCAGAAAATACCTGCATGGCTTGTTACCAGAAAAAGGAATAAATACACCTCCAGAAATTCATTTTTGTTGTTGCAAAGTTCATCTAGTTTTATCATTTCACTGTTGAAATGATTCGGATTTTCAATCTATGAACGTTAATATGTCAGTAACCAAATAAACGTATTTGTCTCCATTCTTATTACACTCGTATTCCTTTTTAAAATAGATTTATATTATTTTTCTGACCAATATTTCAATTAGAAACTATCCCGAAATATCATACTTATCTGTAAAATTAACATTGACCTACAGTTTCATGAATATTCAAAAGACTTTGGTTCTAGCGATTTGTACTGAACATGATATAAAATTTCGTGACTTCAAACATTACAAGACTAACGCAACATGTCAAAAAGAAAATAGTAGGTACTGATCGAATTGAAATAAAAATTTCCCTTATTAGGCTTTTGAAACAAATGTTTTGTTCTGGTTTTGGTCACATTATTGCGTTTGATGAATTGAGTTGTTTTGTGTACAGATTTTCGTATATTCATTATTCACGAATAAGTTTCATATACAATTTTATCCACAGAAGACAAAGTGGAAATCGTTCTTTTATCTGGTGAGAATCTGCCATATTGTAATGTTCCTTGTATTTTCAATCAACGGCATCCAGGAAGAAATATTCACTATAGTGTCGTGGGGAAGATACCTAATGAAAACATTCAAAGAAACTAGCAATGTTTGTTTGAGCGTTGTTGAAAACGGAAAAACTAATATTAGGAGTATTAGTGAAGATTCAGGGGTTGACAGAGAAACTGTGAGAAGAATTTAGCTAAAAAATAAATTCCATCCCTATAAGCCAAAGTTCATACGCACTCTTAAAGAGATTTTCAATAAAAAAAATTTCGAGTAGAAATTTCATTTTGGTTCTGAAATAATATCGCATTTTCCATTAGGATTTTATGGACAGACGAAGCAACTTTCACTGGTCACTTGTCGCTGGTGTCCCAACAATAATCCAAAAGTTTGTAATAGAATGCCGTGGCCACTATTCATTCAGGATAAATACGTGATGTGGGTTATTACATAATCAAATAATTGGACAATATTTTCTGTTGCCGAGAATTTGAACACAGGCATGTACAGAAATTTCATTATGAATCACTAGTGATATAGCTATGGGAGTTCTGGCTCATTCCTAATGGAGATTAACATGGGAAAACGGCTAAGGCCAATTCTGGCGTTTTTGAACCTCCGATAGGAACCTTGTGGAACACCCAACTCGAGTTAGATGTGACGTAGTCGTCCCCCTCCTCCACTTTTCGCCATTACCCAGTCGTCCAATCAGGAGCTACCGCGCAGTAGATGAACAAGGCGGGTACAAGCGCAATTCAAGGTCGTGTATCGCTGATAATTGTTTCAGAGAGAAACTTCAGTGAGTGGAAGAGAGAAACGTGTGACATCATCGACGTAGGATGGAATGAGTATCGTAGCGATTCAAGCAAGGAACTCCGCCTGTCGGCCTTTTAGTACTCCGCATCACCGATCGGCCCCTTGTGCGACTTCGCATCACCCCTCGGCTCCCTTGTCACGTGATACTAATTGAAAAAAGTTTATAGGTATGAGATTTGAACCCAGGACGTCGGCGTGGTAGACGTTGTCCTTAGCCTCTACACCAATGTAAGATATTGAAAGTAACTGCGAATGGTCGGTATTTATAGCGTTAGTTTTGTCGGGACCGAAATTGACTCATTTTATACACTTGATCACATTTTTTGATTTAAGTATAATGTTAGGGAAGTTGTAATCGTCATTTCCTTGTAGAAGACAAATATACAAAAATTTGGAAAAGAATTATTATTTCATATAAAGGTGTGTATGTGTATATAAGAGCGAGAGACGCATGTAACGTAATCGAGGGAAAGAGAGATGGAGATGGTATTGAGGTTTTATGTTCCTAGCGTAAGCAGGTGTTGCCTGTTGTATGCAATTGTTGTTTATGAAGTAATGTAGCGTTGCCGGTTTCAAAATCAAGCATGAACGACTTGTTGAAAATTGAAAGCGCGAAAGTAATATATTGATAATAATGAATCAAATTAAAAAAAAAATATGACAGTTCATCTCTTCAACCTGCGATCCATCAATGTGTACGGGGGGTCTCAAAATACATCAATGAAGAAAAAACATGGCGTCGAAGTATACAGGGTGTGTCACAATAATCATTTAAGAAAAAAACATATCGGTTTGAAATATAATATCAATCTGTATACAAGACGTTTCAAAATACAACATTTAAGAAAAATAATGTGGGTTGAACAGACGTCTAGCGTTCCAACATGTCAGAAGGACACTAAGTCTCGTATCTTTGTTAACCAAGTTAGCATCATCAGGAGAAGGAGGAGATGACACCATAGTTGTCGAGGAGTTGTGTATTGTGGAGTTAACATTCAAAAATGGGGAAAGCGAAGTATCCGACCGTTTTGCAAGCGTTTCGATTGTTTTGCGTGCGACCGTTTCGCGTGCGTTCTGACCGTTTTTCGTGCGTTTTCGACCAATTTTCGTGCGTTTTCGACCGTTTGCATGCGTTTTTGACCGTTTTGCATGCGTTTTTTCTTTATCGTTTCATCGTTATTGTCGTAGCCGTTTTTCGTGTTTCAATATGACAGTCATGTCTCATTTAACGCGTTCCGATAACCTAACGGAATTATTATTATCAACGAAAATACGGCTCAGTGCCCTTCTGACATGTTACATCATCTATGTTTTTCTTCTCTGTCGATGAATTCTTCATTCGTTCCTTTACAATTAACGTGCTTCACGATTATATTCAATTATCATTAACGAAGATGTGGCTTAGTGCCTTTCTGACATGTTGCGCCAGATTTTTTTTTGTCGATACATTCTGCATTCGTTTCTCTTCAATTTGATGTGCTGCACACCAAGATCAAACTATCATGAATGGAATTGTGACTTAGTGCCTTTGTGACATATTGCTTCATCTTTGTATTTTATCGTGGATGAATTCTGCATTTCTTATCCTTTCATTCCACGTACTGTACGCGATGATTCGATTATTATTAGTGAATATACAACTTAGTGCCCTCCCAACTTAGTGCCCTCATTCATTTCCACGAATAATTACACATTTTCTACCACGCCACCACCTCCCACGCTGACTACGTCACTTTCAAAATTTTAATGTTTTATCGCTATTATCATTATCATTCAACCCACATTCCCCAGTTCCATTCCATCTAACACAATCAATTGAACGATATCTGATTGCTCCATTCTGATTGGCTGACCGACACCACTCCGTAACAGAAGTTAGGCTGAGTGTTCCACAAGGTTTCCTTTCAGGAATCTGAAAATTCTCAAAACGAACCTTCATACGACAAAGCATGGACTTTATTCATCTCTTGATGTTGCTTGCTTGGTTGGCGGAATGCGTTGAGTCAAAAATTACTGTCATATTGAAATACGAAAATAAAACGGCAATAACGACGAAACGATAACGAATAAAGGTACGTAAAACGGTCGGAAACGCACACAAAACTATCGAATACTTCACTTTCCTCATTTTCGAGCGTTAACTTCACAATACGACTCAGCATTATTTCTGATAAATTTTGAGAGAGGCAGGTTATGAGGTTCAAATATTGATTCATTCTGTATATATGCATTTATATTTCGTAAAATTTTCAATACTATTTTCACCACACTATGGCAAAATTTCCTGAAACTCACTTTCGAAATGTAACTGATGAATCAATCGCAAACTTGTTATGATTTGGATATATTTTGAGGTAATAATATTCAATATCGAACGAATAGTTATGAAGATAATAATTTGTTTTGTATTCCGAAAGCTTTCGAACCGTTTCTGACGAATGAATGAATTTCTTGATACCTATTGATGATCTTGACCTTCCCCAATATTTATAAACATTCATATTATGCTGAAGTCATCGTACTACGACAAAGTGCTTGATGTGCATTCATGCAACTCTATTTGAAGATATTTTTATATTCCGATATATTATAATCGTAATAATTTTCATGACTATGAAATTGGAATAACAAAAGATGAATACTGAGTGTTTCTGTTTCTGAATATCGAAGTTGAAGTTAAAACATCTTTCAATTCATGTATTCACTTGAATGGATTTGAATTATTTTATGACGATTTCTCATATCTGCCCATCTCACTCCCTGTTATAATGGACTCGTCACAATATTAATTTGTCACACAAATGAAACTCAGGTTATCTACACATAATAGACTCGTCCGGTAAATATATCAAAGGGTGCTCTTTTCAATAAGAATTCTAAAAAAACTACAATACGAAATGAATTTCCAAATATCATAATTGAAATTGAATGTCTAATAACGACTATCTATAATAATGTCCTGAATAAAATTCAAGATATAAAATACAGCTTTTGTTGAAACGACCCAATGAATCAGAATTAAAAATGATAGACAAAGTTATTTTCTTAATTTCTTAAATGTCCTGTTTTTGCCAACCGTGTTTCTTTCAATATGATGTTTATTCATCACTATATTGCATATTTTCGAAAACTTTCCCTGTATAAGATAAGTTCTCATTTTCAAACAAAGATGTGTGAGATAAACATTTTATTCATTTGGGTAGTACCTATATTATAAAGCCATTTATATGAAATATCAACGTTATTGAGACTACAGCTAAACGAATATCCTTTGGAATGATCCATACAGAACGGCGTGTTTTTCTCTTCAGAGTTTTCCAAATTCAGTACGGTTGTGTATATTGAATAGGCATAGTCTGTCCAACAAATCCCTGAATATTGACGAATTCTAGCCTCATAATTTGCGACTATAGACTGAAAAAATGGAAACTGCTGAGATTTGAAACTCGTTGTGGAAAGGTTGCTATGACGATTTTGAATGTTAATGTTGTTGAAAGTAGAATCTGAAGATAAATCTGAGTTTTTAGAAAATTGATGAATATATTATGTGCGTAATCAACAGATTGAAAACTTGTATTGAAAATTTTTTGCCAAAAAAATTATACTATCAAATTTGTCTATTTCTAGTCATGTGTGTCGAAATAACCAATGATAACACATTACACTGATAACTACCCATGGATAGTTTTCACGGGTAGTTATCATCTTGACATTTGACATTTCAGTAATTCAATTTATTTCGAAAATGTCACTTCCTCGGTTTGGTGTTCAAAATGATGCGTTCAATAAATAATTTTGTTCGAATTGCAAAAAATTTTCTCACCGAATATCCCTCGAACATTGATAAATAACTCATAATTTTATCACAACTTCCTCA
>WOGN01006765.1:322-12244 GCA_015342105.1 Leptinotarsa texana | reverse complement strand
CATTCAGTATGATTTCTAGATGTTGTGTGTTTTGTTATTAATAAATTAGTTCCGTTTATTACCGTTTAATAGTATAATGCAGGTACTAACTACAAAATAACAATAAATCCTGTTCGCATTTTCGACAATGTATCTCTGTAGTTGTTCGTAGAATAATTTTTTGCTGCGAACTGGATTATTTTGGGCAAAAAACCTAGGAGACATTTTTTCTTTAGAATGAAACAGGCTATCGGAATTGGATTTTCAAATAGTAAACAAATTATAAGACAAAAAGTTACATTGGAAATTAATTTTAGGGGTTGCGTTTTCCACCCCTCACAACCATTGGGTAAACCAAATAAATTACTGGCTGAGTGTCTTTTTGATAGCACAAAACGTCAGGTTAATTTCAATATTGTAACTTTTTCAGTGCTTGTGAAAAAATTGTCATACAAATTTTATGTACCCCCTTTAAGGGGCTGTATCTTAACAAGAAATGCTCCAATGAAGTTTTTTTATATGAAAGATCCTATCTTTTTTCGATGAGAAAGCACCTTCTGAAATGTTTTACACTTATTCAGTCACACCCTGTATAATATATGGCTATTACAGTTTCTGGTCATTACGACTCTGATAATCGCTTAAATAAACGCTTTCTCATGAATCAATCAAATACTTTATTTTCACAATATCTGATAGAAGAATCGTACAAAAAAAGTTCCTATTAGCTGGAAGTAAAATAAGTATTGGTTCTAACGTTATTTCTCAAAACTGGATTGGATTTTTATCTTTCTATAAGTTTCTGAGTTATCAACAGTTCAATTCTTCTTCTGTATCTTTCCGTTCATTTTCGATTAAGATTCTAACGGTAGTTCAATATTAATATTCATAAATCGAAGGCTTCACTGGTTACTTTTATAGTCTGCTATTTACAGAACGAGAAAGCGTCGCTGTCTAAAAAAGCGTTCCAGCAAAGCAATCTAAGAAAACAACTCGCAATTACTGAGACAGGAAAGATAATTGAAAACAAACTCTCCCCTGAATAACTCAATTATTATAATCAAATCGAGTCTACTTGATGGAAGTAGATGTGACCTGATGGCTCCGAAAACATTTAACAGGAATATTTTTGTGCGAAATCTGGCTCTGGGAAACTTCCTGTTTGTGTGTAGTGGCTTGGGCAATATGAGAAGTTTACTATACTGTCAATAGGTCACTTGTGAGTTTGTCGAGCTGGAAATTTTATTGTTTTGGCCTTCTTTTCCCTGCATGAGTTAACGGAAAACAAATTTCTTTCTGACCTAGTATGAACTGAATACCAGATAAACGGATTTGTGGACAAAAAGACACATTTCTTTCCTTTTTGAATAACAGATTTCCATCAATACAATTAATGTATGTATGAGTTAGAAAATAAAGCAGAACTTCCATTTCTTGACGTTTTGGTAATGAGGAGCCAATATGGAGGGCTAGAATACCATGTATTTGGAAAAGATACTAGCACCTAAGGTATATTCCTGACAGTTCACATCACTGTGGACAGCACAAACGTGCTGGATACTAACAGAGTCTCGAGGGGTATTGTAGATATAATAATAAGGAAGAAAGAGTTTCCCATACAGCACTAGATATTCATGGAATATTCCCTCTATATCATAAAACGAACGTATATATTCCAGATAATCGTTGAATATTCTTGGAATATACGGGGTGTAACTGAATAAGTGTAAAACATTCAAGGAGGTGATTCCTCATCGAAAAAAAATAGGATCTTTCATATAATCAAAATTTCATTGAAGCATCACTTGTTAAGATACAGCCCCTTACAGGGGGTTCATAAAATTTGTATGACAAATTTTTTAACAAGTACTGAAAGAGTTACAATATTGAAATTAACCTGACGTTTTGTAGTACAAAAAAGTGACTTGGCCAGTAATTTATTCGGTTTACCACATGGTTGTAAGGGGTGGAAAACGCAACTCCTAAAATTTATTTCCAATGTAACTTTTTGTCTTATTATTTGTTTACCATTCAAAAATGTATTCCCGATAGCCTGTTTCATTCTAAACAAAAAATATCTCTTGGGTTTTTTCCCAAAATAAACCAGTTCGCAGCAAAAAATTATTTTAGGGACAACTACAGAGATACATCGTCATAAATGCGAAAATACGAAACTAATCTATCTAGTAGGTCGCTATTAGCGATAGTGACACTTGAATCAGTATGATGCTGTCAGTTTGTCGATTTTCGAAATTGAATTATTACTAATTGTGTGTTGTTACTCTATTCTTAATTTGTTACTTTAATAATTGTTATGAAAATGGCATACACAAATAAGGAATTGGCTGATATGCATTACGAACAACCTACTACCAGTACTAGAAAGAGTGCTTTCCAGCTAAATGTTGATCATATGACGATATTTTGAACTTTAAAGGAACAACTCTTATACCCTTACCATCTGCAACGAGTACAGGCACTGTTACCGCAAGACTTTCCGAACTGTCTTGAATTTTGCAATTGGATGCTGGAGATGATTAGAAGAAATTGTGACTTTCTGAAGACGATAGAATTCACAGACGAATGTAGTTTTTCTAGGGACAAAATTAATAATTTTCATAATTACCACATATGGGCTGATGAAAACCCTCACGCTTTTGTCGAAACTAACCATCAAGAACAGTTTTCTCTCAACGTGTGGCTCGGAGTTATTGGGGATGATTTAATTGGGCCTCATTTTCTACCTCCTCAATTAATTGAACATACGTTCAATTTTTAAGAAGAGTGCATCCAGTACTGCTGTGGGAAGTTCCTTTGGGCGTCAGAAGGAATATGTTTTTTATGCATGATAGGGCTCCCGCCTATTTTAGTCAAGTAGCACGTCAGCATTTAACTGAAACATATGCAAATCAGTGGATAGGTCGAGGAGGACCACGGAACTGGCCCGCTCGATCCCCGGATCTCAATCCTGTTGATTTCTCTGTTTGGGGCCATTTACAGCATTCAGTTTATCGTACTCTGGTTTGCGATGTAGAGGACTGAAGAAATCACATCATCGATGCGTTCAGGGTAATCAGGGAGACTCCAGGAATATTTGAGCGAATACGTGGCTCAAGGGGCCGATGTCCAGACGCATGCGTAATGTATGAAGGAAAGATATAGAGAACATTTACTATGATTTCTACATGTTGTGTGTTTTGTTATCAATAAATCAGTTTTGTTTATCACCCTTCAATAGTTGAATGCAGGTACCAACTACAAAATAACAATAAATCCAGTTCGCATTTATGAGGATGTATCTCTGTAGTTGTTCCTGAAATAATTTTTTGCTGCAAACTGGTTTATTTTGGGCAAAACACCCAAGAGACATTTTTTATTTAGAATTAAACAGGCTATCGGGAATACATTTTTAAATGGTCAACAAATGATAAGACAAAAAGTTACATTGGAAATAAATTTTAGGGTTTGCGTTTTCCACCCCATACAACCATGGGGTAAACCAAATAAATTACTGGCTGAGTGTGTGTTTGGTATTAGAAAACGTCAGGTTAATTTCAATATTGTAACTTTTTTAGTGCTTGTGAAAAAAAATTGTTATACAAATTTCATGTAGATACCCCCTTTAAGGGGCTGTGTCTTAAAAAGGGATGCTTCAATGAAGTTTCTTCATATGAAAGATCCTATTCAGTTACACCCTGTGTTCATGACAGAAATATGTACCTCAAAATTGTCATCATCTTCATTCTTCAATTTTCGAATTCTCCTTCAAACGGGTTAGTGAGGACTCTGGAAAGTTCAGAAAGTCAAAATACTGTTTCTCTACAATCCTCATTTTCTTAAGTCCTCAACCTATTCGAGGGCCGTTCACTAGGACTTCATCTTCATCTGTAAAAGAAAAAATAAAGCATGGAAGCAGTGGAGGGAGTTAAATTGCAATAACGGAATGAGTAGTATTAGGATATTGCAAGCATTTACCTTTTGAGTTTTCTCCTTGTGGAATGTCCAACGGCAGCAAATCGTCTTTCTTTTTCTTTGTGGATAATCTTTCTACACGAAATGCGTAGTTTTCGAGTTATTCGCAGAAAATCAAATCTAAAACATTTTTTTTTTACAATTTTTGCAAAAAAAAACATTTCTCGTGAAAAATTGTATTGGTTAACCTCAAATTCATGTTCAGCAGCTCAAAATACCATATAAAACAAAATTTCAAAACTTTTGCAACACTTTCCGCAAACTGCCCTTTTTTACCACAAGCTGCATCACTTTTCAAATGCATTGATTTCAAAACAGTTCCTCCCAAGCTTGGGCATCAACTGGTTTCGAAAGAACAGTCATTATAAGCATTGCTGATGAGTCTTCTAAAGATATGTGCATTTTCACTGCTGTTTCTGAGTCATCATCATCATTCACCAAAAGTCTGTATCTGTGATGATCATTATCAACAAGAGTTTTCATTGAATCATCTTCCAAATCTGCAGGCTCGCAATTCAATGATTTACACTCCAATTCAGTTATGAATTGGAGTGTTAGTTATAAATAAATCCAATGAGAATTTACTCTAGTTGTATAGTTGTTTTTTAACCTCAACAATTCAGTCTATGATCAGGTCTTTCCAGACCGGAAAGTTGAATTGTCAGTCGGATTTTCTCCTCTTTGGATTGATCTAATTGAAATCTGCTTGCCTATACAGCCTACTAATTGAATCACTAGAACTCAACCTCCAACTACAAGTCAATACGTTTTCATCTCCAATGGAGTAACATCATATTAATTAGGTGTAAACTGCGAACTACACTTCCTCACAGTTAATCAAGTTACAATTCCTAGACTGATTGTAGTAGAAGTTCTCAAGTTTTCCATCTTTGTTGGTGGTAATTAATTTAGTAGAAGGGAGCCGAACGCTGGTAATTATGACCTTTCATGTCCTGGATGTGTTTTCAAGTATTGTCCAAGTCGTTTATAACAGGGTCGGCGCATGGTGTATACGCCCAAGCTGATCCTCCACAATTGAAATGAAATTGAGATGAGAAATGGCATTTTGAAAAGGTAGGCGTTTGTAAGAGCTTTTGACGAAGTCAACATATTCATTAATTGCTATAATTACTCTTATGTTCAGAATGAGGGATAATACATTTTTGCTCGAGACCAGAAAAAGTGATTTTTGCTCATACTTGTACAGTTATTCAACATGTGAAAAACAATAAATTCTGTTGAGTTTTATTGGATCCTCATTTTGTTCCTTGTCCATTTTTTATGTTGGCTTTGAGGACCGTTGTGGTTTTGCATATTCCCTTACACCTACGACTTGAGAAAACCTCACAAGAGAAAGTCTTACTTAGTTTTGTCTCAGGTTATTTGGCATGTTGTATAAAACCTGTTGAGCAATTAACTGTTTGGCAATGACTTTCTGTAGACAATGTTGTGATTGAAATTTTATTGTATAAGCTCTCTCAGAGAAACTGCAGCAGATACATTTTTCAGACAACTGCAAATTTTTCCGCATTGCACCCCTTGTACTGGATATTATATAACCAGAAGTTTCGTTGTTTCTCTTTTGAAGGACCTTGATTTTTTTAACAAATTCAAAATTATAGCTAATTCACTACATACTTGAACCTTATTCTCCACAGAAAATTTGTTGAATATTTTGGTCACCTTTGCCTCATTCCCCATTTGCAATGATTTCTTTAAACACATTCGTAATCGGATATTCTTTGAAAAGATGGGTTGAATAATTGATTGTTTACACCTAATCTTGAGCAATCCATTTTTTCAAATAATCATTTGTAGTACAATTGTAATTTCTCTGGGTCTAATTTTTACATCAATCTACATGATAACCTGTACAATGTAACGTTTCTTCTTTTTCAGTTCTACTACACGATGAATGCTGCCCATTCATCTTTTCTACTCCACGAAGAACTAACCTTCTTTCGAAACAGCAGTGAGGCAGAAGATTCTCTCATTGACCATGACACAACCTCGGAAAGTAAGTATTTCAACAGTCCTATCAAGCTGAAAAAAATCCTAGAGTACCATTCATCAAATAGACGTGATAATTTGTTAAACGAAATCTCGATGGTATAATTTTCACGACGTATTCTTCTAGATGCGATTATTTTCATTTTGAACTATAGTAAGGAAAACATGA
The DNA here is from genome assembly GCA_015342105.1 of Leptinotarsa texana. Taxonomy (NCBI): domain Eukaryota; kingdom Metazoa; phylum Arthropoda; class Insecta; order Coleoptera; family Chrysomelidae; genus Leptinotarsa; species Leptinotarsa texana. Next base: position 6,114 of record WOGN01006765.1, on the reverse strand, counting down.
GAACACTTAGACCTCTTAGATATGTTCTTTTCTCATTTGCTGTCTCTGTCTAGTTTGCACTGAGCTTTAACCACACTCGCAAAACCTCAAATAGCAGCAGATGTTCTTGGAATGTCTTCCGAATCCATACTTTTTGCACCTCCTTTTTCTCTCTTTTTATACCACAAAAATGATACTCAGTTATTCACAGTTATTCTGGACACTCAAAAACACCAGAAATGTTGCAATGGCATATGGTGGTTGTACTCTCAGCCAGAAAAATGTTTACAAATGGTAGAAGCTCCTCACAGAAGGTCGATAAGTTATGGATGACGACACTGATCCTAGATGCTCCAGCATATGAATAACAGATAAAAATGTTCAGAATGTTAAAAAGATTGTTATGGAAAATCGTCGAATTACTATTAGAGAAGTTGCTGGTGAAGTCGGCATATCGGTTGGTTCATGGCATGAAATTTTTTCGTAAATTTGGGCATCAAACGTGTGGCAGCAACGTTCGTTTCAAAATTCCTAAATTTTAAAATTTTTACAATATTGACAATTTTGACATGGTCGTCAATCAACACCGTAATCATGCTTCAGCCACCGCTTTCACCAGATTTGCCCCCCTGGGAATTTTTCCTGTTCCCAAGATTGAAGAGACCTATGAAAGGACGGCATCTTACGATGATTGAGTAAGCAGTACATCCAACTCAATGGCCTCAAGTCTATCGAATATATTAGCCACATCTGGTGTACCACAAGGATCAAATCTAGGACCCTTACTATTCAATATGTTCATTAATGATATCGGAGCTAAGATTGATGTCAATTTCCTTTTATACGCAGATGACTTGAAAACTCTATTACAATATAACATGTTCTAATGATTGCGATTTAGATCGCGTTGTTACTTGGTGTCAAAAGAATAATCTCTCAACATATCCAAATGTTACGTAATGTCTTACTCACTGAAAACCAACCTGAATTTACACAACTAGGTCATAAACAATCAAGTTCTGGAGCGTCCTGACACACTCATTGATCTAGGTGTTACTTTTGATTCATCCCTCTCTTTCAATAAATATATTGACACTACTCTAACATCAGCTTATCGCATGTATGGATTCTTAGTTAGAAATAAAAAATACTTCGAAAAAGCTTCAACATTGAAACTACTTTCTATCACTTTTGTTCGATCTATGCTGGAATATGCATCTGTCGTGTGGAGTCCATACTATCAGGTTCATATATATCAACTAGAAGTCCTACAGAGGCGCTTCCTAAAATATATGTCCCTTAAACTTGAAGGCACGTATCCTACTGTAATCTAGAAATAGTATTACACTTTATCTCAACACTCCGCGTACAAATATAATGAAAAAATCTCCAATTTATACAATGTGCGATACCTCCAATACTATTAGTCATGTCCTAGATATATTCAACTGCCAGATTATACAAATCAAAAGATATTTCTTAGCTAACTGACAGTTCTGTTTTTATTTTTTTATATAGATACACAAATTATATTATGTAAGTACATATTTGTAAATGCCGTTATTACTCCCTATTCTGTAATTGGGTTCTTCCTGTAAAATAGTGTATGAAATAAATAAATAAATATATGTATAATAAAAGGCTGAAGTTGTTCAAAGCATCTAAAGGAACAATTCGTTCAGGTTATTGGATTGATACCTATCTTAAAACAACTACATATGACTATATGTGAAAAGTTTTCTTTCTTTATACGAGGACGACGACAAACCTGTCGTTAATTGTCCAATTCAGCCTAGTTCGAGGAATGATACTCTGAAAGAATTCGATTATCAATTATCGGAAATCATCGACTTTATGTTGAGGATAGACAATACCTTGCAGTTGTATCGCCAACAGCATATGCAGGAATAACTTCAGTGACGAATCCTGCACTGACACCTGTCAGATATAATCCAACCCCCATCGTGATATTAGCCAGAGGAGTAGTTGTTTTCTGATAGGTGTCAGTCCATTAAGTGACAGTGTAGGGAGTTGTGACTGACCTGAACGAATTGTTCCTTTAGATGATTTGATTTATAGCCAGTCTTCAAGAACGTCCACTGACTATATGTGATTAGTTCAAAGATTGAGTTTCAATCATCTCCTGATGATGCTTAACTGGTTAGCAAAACTAGCGCCGGGAGATAATGCTCTATTTCTGGTATTGAAAAAATGTATTAATTGGATTCATTTCAAGCCAGAGGTTTCAATTATATCTATCAAGTAATATTTTGTGTGGATCAATTCCAAACATACAAATCATTCATGTTTCAAAAAGATGGAAGATAATTTATCAGTATTTACCTGTTTGTAAAAATACAAATGTCAATAAGGCAATGGGAATAGTGTATATGGCAAAATACTGTTGAGGCACCGGTACCGTAGCGTTAGTCAATGGACGAGACTTGCCCCCTGGGTTTGTACGCATGCCCATCCCGGCGGTCCCATACTCCTAGCTAACTCGACCTCATTGCCGGTTTTTCTGAAACAAAAAACATCAATCAGTAGGTTGTCTTTCACTGAACTGAAATTATATTTAGATTCATAGGTCCGGTAGATGACTTATTACAGTACTAATATAGTTGTTTCACAGACTAGGCGACGTATATGTTTATTCTATAGGTTTGTAATGTTTTTCAGTTTATAAAATCGGTACAAACATATATTTCACAACTATGAAGATCTGAAGAGTATTAGAACATTGGATTTCACAGTCAGAGTCACAATTAAAGAGAACAAACTCCGAGCTAAGTAGGAATTGAACCTAGAGTACTAACTGTTTCGACTGCTACTGCGGCAGACATCATCATCATCATCAGTTATATAAAAGATGAAAACGTCCTATGTTTTACCACTTGTTTATTGTATTCGTTTGAAAATGTCCTTGGAGAACGAAACTTCAGTAACGTTACTTACAAATACAAGTTTTGATTCTCATTTTTCATGGTGATTTCCTACCACGTAGAATGAATTCTCTAAGAGTATCTGTATCTGTATGGTGAGTATAGGTCCACAGCACTTAGGCCACATGTGTCCCATTGTAAATCCTTTCAAGAAGTTGTCCTCCTAGGTCATCGTCAATCCTGTCCTTTCCAAGAAGGTGAATTGGTCTCTCCGAGACATCTCCTTTAAATCGGCACGTGTAGGCCAAGGCTCCCCTAACACACACTCCAAGGCTCCCTTAACACACACTGTCTTACTGACGATAACTCCGGACATTAGCATAGGACATGCCTGACAGTTTCATCTTCCTGTTGACACATCCTGCATAGAGGTGTGTCCACTAGCCCCATATTGTGGAGGTGTTTCCTTAGTTGACAGTGGCCAGTCAGAAATCCTACTGTTAAGCTTAGAATTTTCCTGGGCATTGCCAGATATTTCTTCGGTGTGAGCTTTCCAGAGTCGCCAGTGTGATCCTGTCAAGTTTGCATCCTGTGATTTCATCTCATCCCTCAAGGGATTGAGCATTGTCAAAGTCATCAGGCCATATGTGCCACTAGGTCCTAAAATTCTTAGTCCAACTGCTTCCTTGGTTAAAGTGTCGGCAATGCGATATCGTTTACTCCTGTCGTGCCCTTCAAACCACCTCAGGATAATGTTATTATGTACCGGGGCTTTGGCTAAATCTTGATGGCACTCTAGTACTAGCCTCTAAGAGTAACTTTCGTTACTCTTAATAAATGAAATTATTCTGCGTATCTATCTGGAAACAGAGGCGCACGTTTTTTACAAAAATTAATTTCAATCCCTGTCAAGTCATTCAGTCATTTGATATACCTTTAAAAACACTATATCACTCAGTTCACCACTTTCAATAGAAAATATAGACGAATGATATTAAAAAAAACACAACTTCAGAAATAGAGAAATGATGTTCCAATACTTTCTAAAAAATGGGGTTATCGAAAATATAGCTACCTAATTGCAGCTTTTTCTAAACATGTTTCTTCAGAGACATATACCTATTCTTCAAATAAATAATCGATTAAAGTATAACTTACATATTTTCAATTTTTCTTAGAAGCTTCAGTCCAACAATTTTATTATACCCATCAAAAACAACTCTAGCGTTGATGCCACAGTTATTACATAAATATCCATGTACTTTTTTTTGGTTGACGTTTCATGGTTCGGACTTCCATTGTCTAATGATTCGAAATTTATGGAAGAACAAATAAAATCACAATGAATAGCTAAAATATCAATTATGTGCTCGGCAAACATGGTCTGCTATTCCCAATTTCCTGGTCTCTCCTCGTTGTGTGTTTCTTGTGCTCGGCAATGCTGACTTTCCATGATCTCTTAGTTTCACCGATATAGGATTTGACACACTCACATGGTAAATGCCATTCTTGGAGTCGCAGTCCGCGTTTGGTGGCCTGGTTTTCATGAGGATGCTACGGTTGATGTTTTCAGATGTGAAGAAGGTGCTGATGTTGTACTTGAACCCAGGAAACCTAGGAAAAGGTAAGCAGCTCTTGCTGTTTGCTAGCTAAAGTCTGTTCCACTTTGGAGAAACCATTCTGTTGGAGATGGTTTTTGATGATCATATTAGAATCATATTAGACAATGGAAGTAGTAAAATCTATCCATGTACTATTTTTATTCTTATTAATATATGAAGATTTTTTTCAGGAATACATTAGTGGCGTCTGTTCTAAAAAATTGTATCTCATAGCCTTCGTGTCCTGCATGCCCAGCAATTATTGCTGTTCCAACCTGTCCTAGACGACACGTTCTTTCAAAACAGGTGTCAAACGTAGGTTGATACTGACATAACGAATTGGTTTGAAGATAGTTTCCACTGATTATTTTTTTCGAATTTCACGGTGAGCTGAATAATGGGGTGTAGGAATTCCAATGATTTAGAAACACTTTCAGCGTCTCACGTCTATGTTGCCAGATGACAAAGTTGCTCACATAGTGGAGCCAAACTCTAGGGCGTAATAGAGCTGACTGAGTGCCGAACCTTTTTCTCAAAAGTTTTCATTGACAGATTGGCCACCGATAGATTAAGCAGGCTTTAAATAGCGAACCGTTGCCCTTTTCGTGGAATATGATGGAGACGGATATATTGATGGAGCTCACCAGTAGGTCTCCTGGCTGGAGTTGAGGCCTGATAAGTGGGTTAAGCATGGAAGTTGGGCATTTTGCAACAAAGTAAGTGAGAGAATTGATGGCAGTGACAGTTTGACGTATATTTGCGTAACGTTTACAGAAGAGACAGTAATGCTTCGGAATTGGTCAACGTATGTTTCATCGAGTATCCAAGGTGAAGTCCTTGATCAAACTAGTACTTATACTCAGAACATGGACAGTCCTTCGTTAATCTGGATCCATTCTATTTCTTTATGATTTTGCTGTAGTATTTTTTCACACTAAAAAAATATCTGCCCTGTCATGTTTTTTTTATTGATCACAAGTACACCATGGTGATTGGACATAAAATACACATATATGAAATATATAAACTGTAAATTATGAATTATTTACAACGTAGAATTACAACATAATTACTAACACATAACATATGCAACAAAATTTAAAAGTGAAACATAAACATATTAAGGTCCATATAGATTATTAACAAATCTGTAAGTCATATTTATAAATAAGAGTTAGGAGTATTATGTAATAATTTGAAACAAATTCAACCAAAAGAATGAAAAAAGAACAGGAATTGTAAATCAAATTAACTTAGGACAATTCAAAATCATTTACTTCGTAGTAGGTTTCCTCAACAGAATACTCTTTAGTTTCTTTCTGAATATTTC
>WOGN01006764.1:0-12244 GCA_015342105.1 Leptinotarsa texana | reverse complement strand
AAAAGATAAGGAGAGGGGAAGGTAGGGAGAGGGGAAGGGAAGTGAATATGGAGGGGGAAGAAGGGAGAGAGGGAGCGGTAGATGCAGAAGAAAAGGGAGAGGGGGGGAAGGTGAGAGGAGAGGTAGAGAAATGGGTTGCAATTCTGGTATTTCGAAAAAGTGCCGATAGCAACCTTAAAAATACGTGTTTCTCTCTGTACGAACAATTCAATATAGTTAGGGAGGAATCATCTTCAGAACAAAGCATTTGTGAATTATACCTCGCCACTCAGGAATTTATGATGATGGAATTTTTATATTTGCCCGAAAAGTGCATTCAACGTAATTATGTCTCTCATGGAAATGTAGTGTTATTGTACATTCGGCTTCGTAGCAACGGCTCCAGTAATTCAGTAATTAAATTACGTCTAGAAGGCGACAACATGACTACCTCTATGTAACAATATATACATTATTTCTCGCAGCTTGGCGCTCCAGACGAGTGTAATGCTAAGATTATAACTTCCCTCGAGCAATTCACCGCGAGAGCAAAACGAAATAAAATTCAGTTTTATTTAATTGAATAAACTTTTGTGGACTCTCGAGTCTTGCCAAAAATATTACTTGACGATGAGAAATAAAAACCTGGAGAAAAAAGTACGAATCTTTTAAATTTACAACATGAAATTTAGTGTTGAAATCCGTTTCTATTTCCACTAATTTTATTTTGAAAGGTGAAATGCAAAGGAAGGTGGAATGCAAAGGAAGGAAGTACCAAAGAAGGTGAACTTCAAAGGAAGATAAGGTATAAAGAAACGCGAAGTTAAAAAGATAAACAAATTTGAAGTTAATCCTAGAAGAGCAAAGCGGGTTCCGGTTAAAAAATTATGACAAAATGCTCCATCACATCTACCATATCATCTCAAAAACTACAACAACAATATATGATAAATTTTTAAATTAATGATGGAAGGGATATTCATTAAAAATGAAGAAGTGAAGAAATCGAAATCAATTCTAGTAAAACAGTGCTGATTCCATATGATGGGATTAATAAATAATTGAAGCAAAATCATCAAAAACAATAAAGACAAAACTTCCGTGTCAGATAGATAAGGAGTATACAAGTTGACTTGAGATTTTGGCTCAAAACCTTATGTTAGTCGAACGGGTAGAATATTTTACCGAAGAATGAAAGAACATACTATAACATGGATATCTCATACCAATCTACAATTATATCTGGTCTATGATAAGATAATGCAAAAATTTAGGTATGGAAAGGAAAAAATATTCCACCACAATATTAACTATAGTTTACACCAGTTTCTCTAATCAAATAGCTGACATTAAATATTTTGCAAATATCTAGCCATTTTGCCTAAGCTTCAAACAGTAGATACAGATATATATGGTTAGAGATACCACTAAAGTCACCACGAGGCAGCTTTAGCTACCTGGGTGACATCTGGGTCTAGTATTCGTCATAAATGATGATTTAACGAGTGGATTTGATATAATCAAAAGCATGTAAAACTCATGGACGAAGCACTCAAAAAATATGCGAACCGCAGACACGTGTTTCTGGCTCATTAGACGTCATCAGTATGGAATAGCAAAGTTAGGCAACCCTTGGTTGCAGAAACAACAAATAGAAATGAATACGCCCCCTTAATTAATGTGGAAATCGATAATCAGTTTATTACACGTTCATTGAATGAGTTGGTGAAATTTTCCATTAGATGTATAAAAAATTTCAAATAGTTTTTACCAGGAATCAGGTAAAACTATTAGACATTAAGTAGCTAGAAGTTCATATGGTTCAAATTGTCTCTACTCGTATATGAAACACAAATTGTGTAGGATTTACTCAGTATAAAAATGCTTATATACTATCTCGTCTCCGTTTTTTTTGTTGAAAAGCAGATCTTATTTTCGAATTTCTGAATTTATTCTACTATTATCAGAAATATAATACATATAACCAACAAAGAGAAAGTATGGGGCGTTATTTAAATATAGGGAAATTCTGAAGATGAATCATACTAAGAAGAGAGATGGGGTGGTGCATACATTAGACTTTGATAATTAGTTGGGGTGTTGCGAATAAGCGTAGGGCCAGAGCAAATAAGGAGAGAAAGTAAATGCAAAGCTGCATTTCGGTCCATGTTTATGTAGCGCGAACCAAATGAATGGGGAGGTTCAGATCCCCGAACGTACAGGGTGATGTGTCAGCAATACAAAGAGTGGAAGAATAGGAGTAGCTTTTATACTTACCATTTACGTTTCGAAATACGACTCGGTTTTATAACATTCTCTGATTTGAATGACACTCTTGAATATATGGCGTGAACGTGTGATATTAGAAAAATCAAAGGGAGCTTTTTCGAAAATTTCAAAGATCAATTGAAAGGGGTATACTTTTAGGAGAGATTGATCCTTGGGAGAAAGAAAGGTTTCCAAAGAAAGGAAGGAAACAGTCAATTTCAAAAAATTAACTCTTCACAAAGATGTGTAGATCATATAAAAAAGTAACTTTCAGACAAAAACTGTTAGATTTTAAGATTTAAAACAACCTCTTCTTCTGGGATCATTTGAAAAATTCTAGGCATAGTAAAATGAATAATTATCAAGAAAATCATCGTTATAATGAACTCAATACTAATATGATCCTAATCCAGAAGAAAATCACATTCAATTTTTCAGTACAAGGATCAGTCAATATCAATTTGAACAATCTGAACAAATTCAGGAAACCTACAAAGGACACCCTGTGCATGGATATTACTGTTTTATTCACAATATTCACATTATAAATCAGAACAGTGAGAGTAAATACAGGATCAGACAATCCAGGTTATGGAAATGTAAAAATAAAAAAAAGAGCGGAGTAGTGACATTAGCCATTGAATAGTGTATTTTACTCTTAGACATATACACATTTTTGCAGCATTTAAGAAACACTTAAGTAATGTAAGCATAAGAAAAAATACAAGGAAATATAGGGAATATGAACCAATTTTCTCTGGAAAAGTATAGTAAGGAAACTGACCTCATTTCATGCGATTGATGGATCAATTATTCAATGTGAAGAATTCTATCTGTTTCTAAAAGGAAGCATTTGACATAATTTTTGAATGAAATAGTTGTCGGTGCAAGTCTGGTTTTCAGAGGTAAGTAATTGTAGAGCCGGTTTGCAAGATGAATATATGGATTTCTTGCTTTTCAAATTTTTCTACAATGTTTCTAGTGAAAGGATGCTGGTAAATATCAATCAGTGGTGAGGTTGAAATAACTTTTGACAGTTCATGATGTCGTCGTTTCTAATTGGTGACTATCTATAGAATTTCCTTAGAGGTACACCAACAGTAATTTCGAAAATTACAAAAATCACTTTGAACACATGGAAATTTTTGTTGTGAGTTGAGAAAATATCTTACGAAGCAATGTTTGCGGGAATGAATCATGGCAATATATAAAAAGTTACATTTGCTACAATAAACATAAAAAAATATCACTCGATGATGGAATTCAAGCCAGAAGTATGACATTTACCGCATTGAACATCAATTAAACATTGAAACATAAATATTTAATCACACGCTGGGGCATCCAGGGCAAGCACAGTCATTCACATCTTCTCGAGCTTTTGTAAAAAGGCTGTAAATATTTTTCTGACTGAGAGTAAAATCATTGTAAGCCACTGTCAACATTTAAGGTGATTTTGGGATTGAATTCTTGATAGCTTGAGTAAAATTATTGCAATTTCCGTAGTTTATTTACCATTAATGAGAATGAAAACATTGAATCTTTCATTTTTATAATTTTTGTTTACACTATGATATGCTGTTTCTTTTGAAAAATATCACTAATCGAATATACGCATCCCGTGATGCGTAAACCCTAAACCTAAAACCTAAACCCCAACTTTTACCACAAATCCTTTGACATGTCCATAGGGACAGTCTTGAATTGTGTGAAACTTTTTCCAAATGAGCATTCCAGGAGAGTTTTTTAGCTTAACAAAGTCACCAGAGGATTTCCCTTTTTTAGGTGTGATGATGAATTGAATTTAGATTATACCCCTCGGGTTGGACAGTTTTTTCCTTTTTAATTCGCAATAGTTGCTGATATTGACAATCCTGATACAATATTTCACTCTAGACATTTTTATCAAACATTGAGTAATCAAAAAACTCGTTTTCACCCAATGATGAATTTTTGCAAAAAAAATCAACTTTTCATAAATCACAAAAATCATTCTCCTGGCTCACTTCACGCATAATTACTCTGAAACAGAAACGCATATCTTGGAATGATTTCGTCTTTCATATCACCCTCTAAAAGCGTTCTTAGGCCGAATGGGGATGATGGGGGTGCAGAAGGGCTATAGAGAGTGAGAGTTGTCACGCACAGAGTTTGATTGGACTGCCGGCTGATCGATATTAAGAGATTCACCCTCGTCTGGCTGGACCAATCGGCGTTGCCAAATCGTTTCAAATTCCATTAGTCTGCTGATTTCAACAAAATCAACTGTATTTGAAGCTTTATCCAGTCTATTGTTATTGCTATTGAGCTTTCAGGCATCTGTCCTAGCCGTGATTATTTAAATTATATAGCCACGAAAGTGGTCAATTGATCCTACATACAGAGAGTCTATGTGGTATCGTTCATATATGTTTTTGACGTCATGTAATTGCTTGAAATTGTGTTTTCTTTGAAAAGTAACAATTCATCAAACTCAAGTTCTATTTATTATTTGAATAAATTTAGATACACTTAAGCAGAAGAAACAGTTTGCAAAAGATAATTTTCATACAATATAAAATATTTCGGATAAATTATTTATACCTTGAGTAGTTTAATAACCATGAATGAGAATTAGAACATCAACTTTTTATTTTCTACAATATTTGTTTTACACTATGATATGCTGTTCCTGATATAACTCGTCATCAAGTTGTGTTTTCTATACAACAAACTGAAATGATACTGACATTTATTCATAATTGAAAATAAACACAATACAAGTACCAGAGTTATGAATTGAATTGAATGAATATCAGAAAGTAACTTGATGCTCGTTAAAAGGTAAGACCTCGTTAGGTCACAAAAAACACTTTATCGCACATATCCTATGTAGAATACACGTTTACATTCATTCATTGAGAACAAAGTCTTCATGGTTAATATATTTTAAATACTTTTTTTTATTGAATTTGTCGTTATAAGTGTTATCAAGTCCCTCTTGAATAGATGGATAGAATAAGAATTTTTATATTGTCAGTTTACCAAAACTACCCAGACCTTTGAAAAATATTGAAATATTCACCAAAAAATTGAATTGTCGAATTTCGTCTTTTGACTCTACCGCCTCCATTTCGAATGATATAAAAATCAATCGGAGGAACTTTCAATACTGCTTCATATTTGTTATGATTCAATATGAACCAATTTGAAATGTAACGTCTTGTTGGATTGGATTGTTGCAATGGATCTCATCACCAACTTTATTCTTTTGAATATGGACCTCTAGTTTGTTTTCATCGATTTTTGTAGTTGAGAGTAATGTGTTGTATTTTAAATAGAGAGGTCTCATTTGATGTTTATTCAGTACCTTTGTCAAGTATTTGAATTAATAAATAGTAGATCTTTGATGCTCAACAATATTTTTTATTCGGATATCTCATTTCAAATTGCAATTCATGAAGGCTTCAGAGAAATTCAAGGTGATATAATGAAACTATTCCTATACCTGAAATTTTCAAACTTCTTTTACTATCACCAGTAACAATTCTAAAATCTCCGTTTTAAATATCAGTCGATTTTTCTTTTCTCCAAATCAAAAGCCCAATTTGGACGTATATCACAATTAATTTCTTCTATAAATATTTCTTAGGATACCTTCCTAAAACCATCCACTTGATTTGATCAGCAGAAGAGGATTATAGAAACAAAAAATCAAAAATAGTGTCAATTCTTGTAATACAGGTTCCTATATTTCAAAAGTGCTATATTCAACTTCTTTGCTGAATCTCAAGTACAGTGATAGCTGACCTGATTTGGTGTTCCTGTAGACCATCACCAACAAAAACCGGAATCGACGCCATCAAATGTTTTGATTGGCCCCATAAAAAATACTAAATTTGTGTGCAATTCAGTGAGTTTCTGTTGAAAAAGTTTGGCAAACGTGTACTCAAAGCACTCGCTACTAGTGGAACTGCATGTGTAGACAAGTCCGACGGCTTATTTGCTATGCCTATGTTATTGCTTTGCATTTCCATAATTGAATTCGTTCGATGCTTTTTTATTGTAGTCGAAGTTCCGGGCTGCTCTTTCTTTAATGCCTAACAATTGAACAGGCAAATTTTCTTTGAATCGATTAATTTGTCGGACGTAACTATAGCTTGTTCATTTGACTGAATATATGAAAACCAAATCAAAGCAGTAATTCATACTTGATGTAAAAGTACAGAAATATTTCAATTTGAAATCCTTTAGAAACTGTGAATAAAAGTAATTGTTACTGACATTTAGTGAAAGGGGAATATTTTAGAGTTGACTTGTTGAGAATCGTTATGGCTTTCACTTCCCTTCATTCCCAGTTACTGTACAAAACGGACACCTTCTGCTTCGATACAGTAACAAGTTAACAATTACTGTACAGTACCAATCAACAAAATGGAAACATTCTGCCTACTTAGAGTAACAAGCTAACAGTTAGTGTGCAGTTCCAGTTAACGGAATGGAAACCGCCTGCATCGATACAGTAACAAGTTAACAGTTACTGTACAGTACCAGTTAACAATATGTTAACCTTATGCTTTTACATAGTAACAAGTCAACAGTTACTCTACAGTAACTGTTACTGTACTTGTACAGTACCAGTTACCTAAACGGAACTCCCCTGCTTGTATGTAGTCACAAATTAACAGTTACTATACAGTATTAGTTGACGAAATGGAAACTTCTTGCGCTGATACAGTAACAAATTAACAGTTAATGTACAGTACCAGTTAACAAAATGAAACCTCCTGCTTGGATACAGTAACAAATTAACAGTTACTGCACAGTACATGTCAACATTATGAAACCTCCTGCTTCTATACAGTAACAAGTTAACAGTTACTGTAAAGTATCAGTTAACAAAACTGAAACCTCCTGATTCGATACAATAATAAGTTGACAGTTACTGTATAGTACCAATCAACAAAATTGAAAAATGCTGCCTAAAAACAATAACAAATTAACAGTTCCTATGCAATACTTGTCGACAAAATGTTACGTACAGAAACAAGTTAACTGTTACTGTATTCATACAGTACCAGTATTCATACAGTACCAGTTACCAAAATGAAAATGTTTTGCTTCCATATAATCACAAGTTAACAGGTAGTTTACATTATCTATTAACGAATTGAAAACATTCTGCTCTGATATGTTAACAAATTAATATAGTGTACAGTAAGGCTTCGTTAAGAAGCTGGGTTCATTTGGCCGAGTGTGAATAGGTGTGAGCCACAATAAACCCTTATGGGTTGGTATGGTAGACCTACCTACCTAGTGTACAGTACCAGTTAACAAAATGGAAACCTCCTGTTTGGATATAGTAATAATTCAACAGCTACTGTACAGTGCCAGATAACAACATGAAACATCCTGTTTCCGTACAGTAACAAGTTAACAGTTGCTGTAGAGTAACAGGTAACAAAAAGGAAACTTACTACTTCAATACAGTAACAAGTTGACATTTACTGTAATGTGCCAGTTAACAGAATAGAAATCTCCTGTTTACATACAGCAACAACAAGTTAACAGGTACAGTTAACAGAATCGAAACCTTCTGCATCGATACAGTAACAAATTAACAGTTACTGTACAATACCAGTTAACAAGATGGAAACTTCCTGATTCGATACAGCAATAAGATAGTTAACGTTCAATACCAAAATGAAACAACTTTCTGCTTATGTACAGTAATAGTGTGATTAGTGTGTTTTCTGTAGAATTTCTGTTGTGATGTTCGGACATTAATCATCTAAAGATGCCACTGGAAATTCATAAATTGTCATAGTATGAATTTTTCTTGGTTGAAAAAACTTTTCGAAACTGCTGAAAACAGCCGTAGTATTTTTCAAAGTGCATTTTGTCTTTCGCCACATGTTTATCAAGCAGGGCAACATCTCGGATTGAAAATACATAAATCTTCCTCCATTGATCGCAGTTATGAAAGTTCAAATTCCCCGATCGGGAGCTACAGCAATATTTTATATAACCAAGGGAATTTCTCGGGCAAAATATTTTGTTCGGCAGAGTAAAACAAAAGATTGCACGGCGGGAGAGAGAGGAGCTTTTGTTCCACGTAAATTGAATTTGAAAATTGGCCCTCGCGCACTTGGCTCAGCTAAGATATGATATACTTTGTTTTCTTTGTGTATTCCGTCCTTCCTCTCTCACTTTCATCATAAACTATCGCCTTTTGTCCCGCACAGAATGGAGGTACGTGTTTTCATATATTCCCCTTTCGGTTATGAATACTGATTGAAGGAAGTTTTATTGATCGGAAAGAAGGGTTTAAGAGGAATTCTTTCATAATTTTCTTTTGGAAATATAATGAAAAATATGTTTTGTTTGTCATTTTACATTTTTTAATTCAAATAATTTTCGTTATTAAAGCAGTTTGTATTATGTTTATTTGAATAAATATTTTTTTACTCTACAACTTTTCTTGAAACATGAAGGTAAGGGTATACATTTATCAAAACGTGAAGGCAAGAGTACACATTTACCGGGAAATGTATATATATACATTATATTCAGTTCACTTGTACCTAACTTTTTGGAAAATGTACACATTTTACGGTAAAAGTGTACATTTACCGTAACATATACATACATATGGATGGAGTACACTAGCTTTCTTTTGAATCATAATTTATCTTGCTTTTTGATAACATTGTTTATTCGATAAACAATTTGTTACAGAAACTTACGTTTTTTCTATATATTTTTCTTTCTTTTCACTCAATGTAACAAAAACAACCATATACTATTTATGAGGAAAAAAATTATTTTTAATTTCAATATCAAATTTCAAAAATTCTATTCTCTGTTGAAGAAAAAAATTTATCTTAAAATCAAAACTCTTGCCGAATTATTCATTCTATTTATAGCATTTGCTTGTTTTTTTTTCTATTTTCATGTTTGAATATCACATAAACTACAATAAACATGACTATATCACTCATAAAACTTTATTTCGACATATATTTGATTGCAAAACTATTTATTTCTGAATTCGATAGGTCATCCTATGTGTGAATAAAAACAGTACATTATTATATTAACTTTGTGTGTCGATCCGCATTCCTTCTCGTCATTTTTTACAAAAAATTGCTACTTGACTGCCACTCATATATGATTGGTTGTCTCTCTCCACTTGTCTCGAGTATTTATTTCCCTTGTCGGTATTTGGCCAGTTCGTCCGGTTTTTTAAATTGAGGTTGGGGGAGAGAAACGATATTTTAACTGAAAAAGCTTTATAAAACCATGAATTATGATTGCTTCATTCTCTGAAATAATTTAATTTATATAGATTCGGGGGCTCATCCCTACTCGATAAGGTCAATAATTTTTTTATTTATTGCCTACCACTCTTCTTCCGTGTCCGCCTGCCGGGTTATTTATTATTTAAAGTTGCGCCAGCGGAATCTCACGGATGAAGGAAATATAAAATATCGGGATGACTGAAACTGATAAAAATAAAATTGGTAACGGTTCTGGTATCGATACTGATCTGCAATTCAGGTTAATTTGAATAATTTAGTGATGAGTTTGACAAAGATTTCGGATAGTAATAAGAATAATGCTCTTATTTTCTGAACAGGCAGTATTTTACCTGCTGCCTTCACCAAAAATCAGATATTTAATTGGGCACTTCGTTTTAGCCTCTTTATATCTGGCTTGGTTACACTAGTATAGAATTTCTTTAAAATATTAATTGTATTTCGGAACAGGGATCGTGGGGCCTTCGTTGAACCGAGACCTCCTTTTTCGTTATGCCTTATTGGAAAAATTTACGTATCAAAATGACTCGCACAATTATTTCAATTCATTATGTCCACTAAATCAACTACTCTTTACTGTTTTGCGACCTATTAATCAAACATCATGGTTTGGTTATATTAGGTCAAAAAGTAAGTCTATTCGACCCTCCTTCGCAACTCGCAAGGGTTTATCGTGGTTCAGCCTATTCACACTCGACCAAATAAACCCAGCTTTTTAACGAAGCCCATTAGTTTGTATAGTAAGTGGTCCTCCAGATCGACAGCAGGCACGAAGTATGTGCTCTGCTGCTCCAGAAGTTATTTTGGCAAAGTCATTAAAATTTTGTCAGACTAAAAATACAGTTTCATTGGCGATTCCTGAAAGGAAAAATAACTAGAGTCTTGACAATGGTTTTAAGCAATGTGTTACCAATTCAAACGTTGCTCGGTAGGAGCTAATAGCTTCCAACGCCGCTTGACTGTCCAAGAATATTTTTATTAACTTGTTTATGACTCTGGATTTCACCAATCTTTCCGCACACAATTCAATAGTATATATTTCCGCTTGAAATACAGTCGCATAGGTTTCTAGACAGGATGATATAACTGTCCTAAATCTGCAACTGAAACACCAAAACCTGAAGATGTTTTTAATCCATCTGTGAACCAACAACTATCTGCTGTTATTTCCTTCTCCAGGAGAATCCATTTCTCTCGCGGGAAAAGTACCGTATAAGGCAGTGTATAATTGACACTTGGAGGCATAATATCAGAGGTCATTCCCAGCATGTTGTGACTTCCAGTATCAGCCAGCTATCTGTGACTGTGCATAAAATTGCTTTGTTCAATTGGCGATGTGGACAAGTCTATATGCAGTCCATCTAGCCTTTCTCTCCTGAAAAATGTGGAGAGGAGGTAGATCTCCATGGCCACTGACAGTGTAATAATGATGGCACCACAGATAGCTAGACAAGCCTATCTCTGTAAGCCAGAGTGCTTCGCCTGAGCCATTTTCTGTAAAGCCTTCGAACACCAATCAGTTGCTACATTACGGTACAGGATACTGAAATGTATTGTCTAACAACACTTTTTGATGTTGAAAGCAATGATGTTTAAGTTTCGACCATTGATCAGTTGTCACTGAAAATAGATAATAATCAATTTCACTGAAATCCATGAAAAAGTACAAGTTATATATACATACTATTTTTGATACAAGCACACTGGCAAAAACTGAGGTTATGAAAATAACCGTATACATTGAAAGACTTAAGCTTTCTTCTTCTTAATCTTTATACGAAAAAATGTGGAAATGTCCCAGTTATATCCTTTTCCATTCAAACAAGATTCCTATGGCTGGGTTTAAATCAGATAAGCGAATTAATGTCATTATGCACTGTCATCGATAACATTACTAGATTCAACTCATTCGTGGCATAAAGTCGGGATTTTATGAATGAATTGGGTGCTTTATCTTGTAATATTATGGTAGAACCTCCGCCAATCAGGACCAGGTAGAAACGACCTTTGTTTACTTCATCAAATCACGTGCACACAATTTTCATACTAACGAAATGAATCAACTTGTGTTAGGTTGGCAAATGTACACATTCACCGAGATATTAGAGTTTGAAGTGAACTCATAAAAATTGACCGAACTTTTGAAAAAACCTACAGTCCGTCGCGTATTTCTGATATGTACCGCTCTTGGTGGAATCAAATGTGCTAAGTTACTTGAACATTTTTTGTGAAAGTATCAGTAGAAGAGAGACAAATCTCCAACCTCACTTCGATGTTCCAGACTATCCTAGTTGCACGTGATGTTCGCGTCTCCAATCAAGCGGATGAGTCTTTTCTAGATGGAATCCAACAACTTCAGGGTATGTTTGGGGGCAGAGCTGCATACACGAGAATAATACTCGAAAGAAGAAGGTGGTTGACAATGTTTTGTGGTGTATTTCATCAGTTCGGACTTCCATTATCTAATCTAATATAAAATGATTTGAAACCCTGAAAAACAATTACAAAATTAATAAGGTTAACCGAAAATAACAATTTTTTTAAACAAAAACTGAATTTACTAAAAATCAACATATAAGCTACAACC
The DNA here is from genome assembly GCA_015342105.1 of Leptinotarsa texana. Taxonomy (NCBI): domain Eukaryota; kingdom Metazoa; phylum Arthropoda; class Insecta; order Coleoptera; family Chrysomelidae; genus Leptinotarsa; species Leptinotarsa texana. The sequence goes on along the minus strand of WOGN01006764.1, from coordinate 112 downwards.
AAACAAATGAAATGAAAATATTAATAAAAGCTGAAAAATAATAAAGATTAAAAAAATTATTATAAGCAAAAATGAAAAAAAACAAATTTAAAATATGAATTAAAGAGGTTTC
>WOGN01006763.1:0-12245 GCA_015342105.1 Leptinotarsa texana | reverse complement strand
AAGTCCTCCTGAAACAGCTACTTTCATATAAACATTGAATTACACGAAAGAAAAATTCTTTCGAAACAAATACTTTTATATGAATACTGAATTATACGGAAGATACTTTTCTCTATTCAGTTTGTATTTCAAACCTTCGTTGTGGAATAACAATCAGATATATTTCACATATTTCTAGTATTTCGTTTCATTCTGCTTCCATACTTCATTCTTGGTTTTTGAAACGCACCGTACTCAGCCAAGGTTTGTCAAAAGCTTCGAATTAATTTTATAAGGCTGTTGCGGATATAATTCAAAGTAAATTTGTCCTGTTTTCTTACTCTTCCTATCAAATTTATAATTAATAAAGTTTCAACATATTTCATTTTTCCACATTTGAGAATGAGGACATTTCAACTGAAGTATTTGTGCAATCTTATGAAACACGCGTCGAGAGAAGTTCTAGTCTGAGGAAAAAATATATTTCAAAAGTTTTCTGAGGCTAAGATTTCACTTTTACCTTTCGCTTTCCTATTGGATTGTTTATTGGATAAGCAAACTGATATTCATGGATTTCATTAGATACTTGATGCAAGAGCCAATAAAGAGCAAATAAAGTGGAATCATGTATATGCAGCACACTTCAATTGACCGTGTTAATATTGTTTGTTTCCAAAACATGTCAATATCCAAATTCAAATTGTACTTCAAATTAGCTCATAAATTGGTCGTGTATCAAGATTTTTATGAAAAATATGAAAACTAGAGTTTGAAACATGACGGAATAACATATTTTCATTTCATCTCGGACAAGCAAGTTGCAGTTATCATTTATATTATTGCCCTCTGAATGATAAAGGTCATCTGCATCTTTATACAAACAAATACCTCTACTCATTCGACCCGACAAGAAATCAAAGTCCATAAATCGAATGAATTAAATATTTCATGATTGGGCCACTAAAAATATCATAAATATTCCAAGAATAGTAGTAATAGTCCGGTCATTATACAATATTGAATTAACGAAAATTGCGACAGAGCTGAATTTTAATGAAGACCTTTATTTTAACATAAAAAATAAAAATTTGAAAATCCCAATCTGTTCCATGAGCGATTCAAAAGTTATTCGGTGTCAAAGTTCAAAATTTCAGGTTTTTTGAGTTTTTCTGGAAAACCGTTTCAAAAGAAATCAAACTGACTATTACACTCCATAAACATTATCAACCTGAATAATCTTTATGCAGTTAAATAAGTATTGTGACTAAAAATTACGTAATAACGATTCGTGGAATAGGCCTACTGGGGAAACCACTTAAAAAACACGCCGAGTACACTACCTCTCAAGTGGTGTGGAAACGTGTGCATATTACACAGAACGTGACTTTTACAATTGCGTTATCTCAGGAATGGTGATACTTACAGAAAAATCATAGTGACCCCATTTTTGTAAAGAACTTTGGTCTGAGGTATTTATTTGATAAAAATTACCGTTATCGAGAAAAACTCAAAAAAAACCTGAAATTCTGACCTTTCACCCCAAATAACTTTTGAAGCGCTCATTAGACAAATTAAGAGTTCCAAATTTTTATTTTTTATGATAAATAAAGGTATTCAACAAAATTCACCTCTGTCGCAAGTTTCGTTATTTTATTTTATTATTCAGGTCTAAATTGACCGGACTATAATATTAAAGAAAAAATATTGTGTCTGTAGATAACAACTACTCATATTTGTGATAGAGATCTATCAAAACAACTCTTACCAATAATGTCGAAACATTCTCAGTGACAAACACAGTGGCGTACTATAACATGAAGGGTATTACGTATACATATTTTTTTCTGTAGTTGAAACTATATATGCATGTAGTCATTTTGGTTTTAATATCTATATCTACTCATGGAGTAACTGGAAACATCTCATTATTATTTTTGAACCTGCTATTGATGTTTTAAAACATCAATAGCAGGTGGACCAGGGGTCCACGAGAGACTCGACAAGGGTCTGCGTTAGCGTGAGCAAAAAATAGGGGTTCACAATTTGTAAGAGGGGGTCCACGAAAATTTATTGGGTTTCGATAGCGAAGAACTAAAATGTTGACTTGCTTTCACCTATCAATGTGGCAGATAATATTTTAAAAATATCAGCAACTGTTACATGTAAAAACTTGAGAATTCCTTATTCAATACGCCACCGCTCGCAACGTTTGTCTACACGTGCAAAGGGAATGAAATACAACATGTGTGTGTGTGTTTGCAATCTTGCGTAAACTTGTTTGATTCTTCACCAATATACATATTTTTTTATGACTGCCCTGATAATTATTCCAATACAAGCGGCTCTGATAATTACTCCAATACAAGCAATAATTAATCTCTTCATGTACTCCAGCGTATTCTCAAGAAATTTTCGAAATGTGTTGATATCACAAAGCGCTAATATTTCCAGTAAAGTGTTTTTTCGTCATACAACTTTCTGAAGTTTAAGCAACATTTAAACTTTTATGTCCATTTCATACCCCAGTCATACTGGATCTCCCAAACTACAGGAGATACGTCAAAGCTTAAATTGTGACAAAGTTGAGTTTTTTTGTGCTCAACAACAAAAAACTATTTTGAATCTTGGAAAATTCCAAGTATTTTCGGAAATATCCGGAAAAATCTAAAACATTTGAATTTTTGTTTTTATTTCTAGCTTCATTTGACAACATAGCTCAAAACCAAAAACACATTTTCATTGACCTTTTTTTAGCTACACGTTTTCATATTGAGATTTGCTATCCGAAGTTTCGGCTTCTGGCGATTATCATCCAGTTTTTTAAGTATTATGTTTTTGTACGCAGAAAAATAGTGCTTCTCATTCTGATTTCATTGATGTATAAGTAGTTATGATGTTCTCTTCTGAAACCACAGGTCAAGAAAAACAACTTCATCTGAGATGGTCATGACTCCATCGAAAAATTTTCTTTAATGAATACTAGCTGTCAGAACTCATCAAACATCATAAATTTGCATAAATACTTCAGTCGAAATGTCCTCTTTCCCAAATGAAGAAAAACGAGATATGTTATAACTTTACTATAAATTTGATAGGAATAGTACGAAAACAGCACAAATTTATTTTGAATTATTTCCGGAAAGACAACAGCCGGATAAAACATTCCTTCTTCTGATAGACCTGAATTGTGTGACGATATTTTCCCTAAGTTCATCCATTGTGTCACCCGAGGTCAGGTGACCTAACCACCTATTAGGGAATCTTTGTCGTAAATATTCGCAAATTGCTCTATTATTGTGTGTAGGAGCCCCGCGTTTTTTAATATTCAATGTTTAAATTGTAGTTCACGTTCAAATTGTAGTTCAAAGTAGCTTATAAATTGGTCCTGTATAGAAGTAACTAAGCGAATCTTTCTTAGGATTTTTATGAAAAATATGAAAACTCTAGTTTGTAACATGAAGGAAAAAAATATTTTCATTTCATCGCGGACAAGCAAGTTGCAGTTATCATTTATATTATTGCCCTCTAAATGATTAAGGTCGCATGTATCTTTATACAAGCAATTACCTCTACTTATTCGACCCGTCAAGAAATCAAAGACCAAAAATCCGAAAGAATTGAATATTTCATGATTGTGCCACTAACAATATCATAAATATTCCAAGAATATTAGTAATATTGAAGTAAAAATATTGTGTCTATAGATAAAAACTACTCACGTCTGTGATAAAGATCTATCAAAACAACTCTTACTAATAAAGTCGACACAATCTCAGTGGCGTACTAGAGTTTTTTGTTGTTGGAACTATATATCGGTCGGTAGCTGGTCGGTTTGACGTCGTTGCTTTATTCACTCAGTCAATCGGTCGATGTTTGAGTCAATGGCTCGATTTTCGCTTCCTATCGTCCAACCTGTGTTAGGAATCACACATTAAAAGGTAAGACCTCGTTAGTCGTTAGCTCGCACAAGTTTCGTTCGTAGGCGTGCGATAGCGAGAAAAAGATATTTTAAACATATTTTTTAACATATCCCAAGTAGTCATTTTGGTTTCAGTATCAATATCTACTCATGGAGTAAGTGGATACAACTCATTATTATTTTGGAACCTGCTATTCAATGTTTTAAAACAACAATTTTAAAACATCAATAACAGAAAAGAATACTTACAAAACTATCACTGGACTGTTCACTGGCCATTTCATGAGAACCTGAAAAAACATAGTGCAGTATAACAGAGTCTAAACCAGTGATTTCCAAAGTGGTCCAGATGTACCCCCAGGGGTCCACGATAGACTCGACGGGGGTCTGCATTGGCGTGAGCAAAGACTGGGGTTCACAATTCGTAAGCGGGGATCCACGAAAATATATCTAGTTACGATAGCGAAGAACTAAAATTTCGACTTGCCTTCACGTATCAATGTGACAGATGATATTTCAGGAAGTTCAGCAACTGTTACATGTCACATTTTGCAAATTCGGTATTTAGTACGTGTCGAGACTTGCAAATCGTCACCGCTCGTAATGCTTGTTCAGACGTGCAAAGGGAATGAAATCCATCTCGTGTGTGCATGAACTTGTTTAATTCTTCACCAATATAAATATTAATATTTTATTTTTACCACACCACTTTTTTAATTAACCAACTTCACTTTTTTGACAACCACTCACAGCACAATCAAATACTTATCTAAGGAATCAATTCTCACTTCTTATTCCAAAACCGTTAAATTGTGGCTGGAACGTAGCCGCAACGCACATTTCCATAATTAAATCTAATCTTCACATTTTTTGTCGAGTTTTGGGAATATGGTATAAATGTATTTGTAGGGGGTCCAGCGGACCAAGCAAAATTTTGAAAGTGATCTATGGTAAAAAAGTTTAGGAACCTCTGGTCTAGACAATGCATTTAGGACACATATGGCGCAACCGATGTGAAAACAGAAACGCTCTGACGAATAGAAACGGTACCGTCGATGAAGTCCAACAATATATTTACTTTTAAATGATTCGCTGGGACTTTCATCACACTTTTCATTAATTAAATGGTATAGAATGTAATGTTTCATTCTTATAAATTAAACAGGTTATATGATTGCAATTTATTTCTACATATCTATATTTAAGATCATAATTTTATGTTTCTGAAAATCCCCCTTGCATTTCCGAAAATGTTTTCATTGAAAATGAAGAAAGGCAATATAATTTTTTCGAAATACAAGTTGCCCCATATTTTGTAGGTCATATATTAAGTATGTAACGAAAACATAATGAAAATGAAAATAATGCGTTTCCGATATTCTTTCTTGCATTTGTGAACACCTTTGTATGCCAATTTATAATGAATATTCTTTCCTAAGGACTACAGGGTGTCTCATATTTTGTAGTTCAAAATTACCTGCGGAAATTATGATAATAACCACAAATCATACGAACATTAAATTTGTGATTATGATTATGGTACCACTTTTGCATTTTTGATAAGTTATTCGTGAGTTTGATAAATAATATATCCTTCTCTTGTATACCGATTGTCCCTATACTTGTTGAAATAATAATAACAAAGACCGAAACCAAGTATGCGATGGAATTTTGAAAACCTTAAAAGCTGTTTAGCATTAATAGTGTGGGAGCCAATTACAATTCGCCATCTCCCAGATTAACTTCGGAGGGTAATACTTTTCATTGAATATTCAGTCGATTCGAAACAAACCTAATTAACTTTTAACATTTCCAAATAGTTAGTTTGGTTAAAAACTGTTGGGCTTTTTTATTTGTCCGATTACTCCAAATCTTCAATTTACTGTGACCTCAATTCCAACATGGCGGTACAATTATATTCACCAATATAATTAATGATAGTTATAATTTTGCAAAATTTGATAATTTCATAGTTGAGAAAGTCTCCGAGGTTTCTGTTGTATACTCTAAAAATTTGAAAATTCATTCAATATTAACTGGTGACTTTAACATTGATGATAACGACCATTAAAATACTCAAACCAAATATTTAGCGCATCTCCTGAATTCTTTCGATCTGGAGTAGTATAATAAATCAACAACCTGTATTTCACAATATACACATACTATTATTGATTTTATGTTCGTACAAGTATTTCTTAAGATTCTATTGTCTGCGATATAACTCATTCAGGACTCTCTTATCATGTAGCTATACTGAATTTTACTTATTCGGACTTCCATTAAATGACATAATATCGTTCGGAATCTCTGAAAGAAAGTTACTACGCTTGGATTTTTAGTAACCACAATCATCTTCGGGTGATGACTGGACTAGTCATCCGAATGATGACTGTTTGTCAGTCATTCGAACGATTTCACCTATCCCCTATTTCATCTCTTCGCTTCACCGGTTTAGTGGGAGTTCACCGTTTATCGCTTGATTGAAGATTTCCATATGTTACGTATCTCTACGCTATCTTGGCTGAATGCGTCATTTAACAACATATATGCAGCTTCTTTGAACTTTCTCTTAAACCAGTGTTCCTTCCTGTGGATGATCTCAGTTTAGGACCACTTGATGTTTATAAATCCAAACATGCTCTGATATTTCCGATTTGCTGGTTTCTCCTCGCTGTGTGTTTCTCTTTTGCTCACATTGCCACATTTACACATTTACCATTGTTAGTATTCAATAACAACAGAAATGTGAAGTAGATTGGTTTGAAATCTTTTTTAATTTTCATTTAATTTTAATTCCTCAATTTTCATGTTTTTTTACATTTTTATTTTATTGTAATTACATTTTGAGCTTTATTGCTTTTATTTCTTAATGTACTTGTTATTTTCAGCTATTCATTTTAATTAATTTTTGTTGTTTCAGAGATTTCAAATCATATTATATCATATAAGACAATGGAAGTTCTAACTAGTGAAATTCACCATGAAACATTGTCAACCACTTTTAAACAAACCTGTAGTTATACTATTCTTGTTGGAAATTAAAACTGTTCTTCCTCTTGAAGATGATCACTTGGTGATCGAAACACGTGTCGAGGTGTGAAAATAACGATTTGGTGTTAGGAAAAAACTCCAGTAATATTAAATAACTCATTTTTAATAAGAATATTAATGCACAAAAAATGAGTGGCTAACAACATCTATAAAAACATCTTCAGGAAATTTACGATCTCTTCGTTAGAAAATACACAACTCAGGTTAGCTTTCATTGTTATTTCCAAAAGTATCGATCAAGAACAAGAACAAAATAAATAAGTCAGACAACAAGATTAAAGAACCTCAGTAAATAATTGATGAATTTAGAGAAGAATCTTGCAAAGTACATGAAGGATAAACGAAACTTTAATTTTTTATTACACTGTCCTGACAGAACTAAAACAAGTTGAAAGTTCCGTTATGAAAATACTGCCAGCTTAAATTTCATTGAGTGTGTTTGGGAGATATCTTACGAACAATTCATAATAATACTAGCTAGTCATTTGCAAAGTAATTTCGGGGTGTAATCCACCCCGTGGACTTATGAAAATTGTTCGTTTATTAACACATTACTCATTTTAATTTTTTCTCAGTAATTCAAAGTTATAGTAAGATTTGCTTCACACATTGAATTTATTCAACAAAAAGTGTCGATAAAAACCTGAATTAAATCAATATTTCTCCATAAATAGTGTTGAATAAATCAATGGTCGCAAAGTCGGGAATGTAACAAACCTTAGTAGAGCAACTATAAGAGTCTTAGAACGGAGTTGGCAGCCATATGTATTTGCTCGAGAATCGGATTAGCTGCGGCGGAAGTGACACCCATGTTTCAGCAGGAAATTCTAATAAATGTGTTTTTGTGTGTATGGCTCAAGAATCGGAGGCGGCGGTGTTGTCGGTTGTAGAATTGGAGAGGCGTATTACCGCGTTGCTGACTTGAAGTAAAGTCAATAATGAAAATTTACACGAGGTGTACAGTGTCAAAGAAGAAAAACACGGTTGCTAATGTAAAAAAACATGGCTGCCATGTGGTTATCCATGGTGTGAAGCGGTAAAGAAAAAACATGGCTGCCATGAGGTCATACAAGGTGTGCAACGTTAAAGAAAAAAGAATAGCTGCCATGAGGTTATACAGGGTGTGCAACGTCAAAGAAAAGAAACATAGCTACCAACATGAAATAAATAAACATGGCTCCTTTGTCATTTGTCCAATGTTAGGTGGAAAATGGGGGTGGTGTCAAATAAAACAAGATTTATTGGGGGTATGGAGGGATTTCAAAACGTTTTAGTATAACGTTGCGCAAAAGCGCAACGTTTTCTGTAACGTTTTCATAAAAGCACAATGGTTTAGTGTAACGTTTTCGTAAAATTGCAACGTTTTCGTGAAAGCGCAACGTTTTCGTAAAAGCGTAACGTTTTCGTGTGACGTTTTTGTAAGAGTAACAGTTATATAGAGTTTTATGAAAAAAATCCTATGATTTTTCTTATGGAGGTTAATTCTGGTTATTTTCGGACACCGATCGGTTCCTTGTGGAACACCCAACTCGAAGTAGGTGTGACGTAATCGCTAGATACAAGGTTGCACGTTCATATACCATTAATAGAAAGAAAACAGTGACCGCTTGTTATTTGCCATTGAGAAAACAATAACCATTTGTAACTAAGAGCAAAAAAATGGCCGCTTGTCATTTGAGGATATGGTAACGTAATATGTCATATAGGGTGAAGTGAAAATGAAAAAAAAATAAAAAAAGTCATCTGTTACCAAAAAAACAATATCCGCTTGTTATTAAGAGAAAAACAATATGAATAGATAGGTACTTTCTGATCATTCCCATATTGATTTCAATTTAAGAGCCACCGGTAGACAGCTATTGCAGCCTATTGGGCATCAGTACCGGGCAGGCGGTCCTCGATTGAAGACAAAATGTATCTACAGCCATCTTAATTTCAATCAGGTTGGAGCCTTGCTTCCTTACCCTTTGAAATGTTTTTCGTCAAGGGACGAATGGGTCATAACTGCTCTATGATGGTGGCATGAAAGTCCTCAGACATCCATACCGCCCTTCGCGGTGTTACCCCTATTTGGCTGGGATGAGATAGATGAAAATATTATTCATCCGTTAACGGAGGACACAGGAGGCTTATTCGACAGAGTGTCGGGGCCTTCTATATCGAGAGGAGTCATCTACAGCGTAATATATAGCTTCCCTGACTAAAGGATTGTCGTGAGTTTCAGCAGAATCTAAAACTCGCCGAATCCTCGACTGGATGGACTGCTGAATGGAAGGCAGCTTCAAATCTCTGCGGATGGCTTAATTCCGCTCGAACCACGGAGCATTCACAATCATTCGTAGAATTTTATTTTGTAGAGACTCCAAGATAGAGATGTTGGACGGGGCTGCTTGTCCCCAAACGCCTGAAGCGTACATGATGACAGACTTGAACATCATGTTATAGATCGTGATTGTGTTTTTTAGGCTTAATTTGGATTTTCTGTCAAGCGAAAAGTACAAGGCTTGCCACCCGACCCTGGATCTTTGCCTTCACGCTTAACAAATGCGGGTTCCAGGTGAGCCTACGATCTATTAAAAGACCGAGGTACTTGACCCGCGCTTGCCATTCAATCTCCCTTTCAGAGATCCTCACTTTCATATCCGGAGAAGGTGTCGTTCTTCCCATGGTTATTGCCTGAGTTTTTTCCGGGTTCACTCGGATCTTCCACTCGAGGTACCAGCGCTCGAGGTCGCCCAATGCACGTTGCATGTAGATGATCCCGAGCTCCCGACCCATAGTAGATGAGAGGAGAGCCGTGTCGTCGGCGTAAAGAGATACCTTCACATGCTCGGACCTCGAAAGGACACTGGTGTATCAGGAATAAAGCGTTGGGGAGAGCACGGCCCCCTGTGGCACTCCAGCAAAGATCTTTCTGTTGTCAGACAGAGAGCCCTCTACTCTAACCTGAAATGTTCTTTCAGGAAAGACCCAATCCACCGGATCAGGCCCAGAGGTAGGTCGAATGCTATCAGTTTGTGTAGAAGGCCTTCGTGCCAAACACGATCGAAGGCCTTAGAAATGTCTAACAGAACTATGTGGACTTTTTTATTTCTGTTTAGTTCCGCGATGGTGTTTTCAACCAATCTCAAAGCCTGCAACTCAGTGGAATGCTCCCTCCTGAAGCCGAATTGCCCATTAGGCAGAACATTCCGGTCCTCAACTTCTTCGTTGAGCCTTTGAAGTACGACTCTTTCAGCCTAATCGGGCGATAATTCTGCGGAAAAAACCGATTCTGCCCCTGTTTTGGGAGCATGACAACGACCGCATGTTTCCACCTTCTGGGGAAGTATCTCAGAGCCAGTGAATTATTTATGATAGATAATAGGCTCTCAACGCAATTGACCAAATGTGAATAACCAAGAAAATCACTTGATAAAAATAACTGCGTTAACGCAAGCGACACATAAGTGGAACCACCTATTGGTGTGACAACCAAGTCATCTTGCCAAATTTTTATGTCAGTGTTGATGGTTTGACCAATCAACCGACAACTGCGGTTTAGAGGAAGTATGAAAAATATGTTTTCTTTTTATATGTTTCACGCTAGAAAATCAAATTCTTTTAATTTTATGTCTGTATTGGTAATAGTCACTTTTAACGAATATAAAATTCTTCGCTGAGTGGATTAATATTAACTGATTTTAGTATTTTTGTTCAGGTAAATTTGACGAATGGTTGAACACCTTTGGGTCTTCTATGGATGCCTGTCTACAAATGGATATTTTGAGACTTGGAAACGCAAACAAAAAAGGAACTTTTTACAAACCGCCTAAAACCGGACAATCTCAAGGAAAATTGTCGATTAGTATCGGTACTAGTCAGATGTCAAGAAGTGAGTAACATCAACACTGTACTTATTTTTGTAACACATTTTTTAACGCTTAATGTTTGTAATTATTTGTAGGCACGAAAGTTACAAAACCGTCCAGTAAAAATACCAACACAAGTCGATCTGCCAACACAATCATGGAAAGGATACATTCCCAGAGAAACCTCACATGGCACGAAATCATGGGCAACTATGTTGTAGCAGATTTGGGATTACAGTTTGAACTGAATTTTGAGGAGGGTTTATGGCACTACTTTAGGTGCGCTGAACTTTTGGAAAGGTTGAATTTTGTCCTGCCAGAGAATATTCGAATGATTGCAGTGAGGAAAGAAAAAATACAGAAGAATGTCTACGCAGTGAGCACTATGGTGAAACAGTATAATGATATTGTTGAGAAACTTACAGAACCCCAGGTATGTATTCATATTCACAACTGAACTACAAGAATAGTATCAAGGGCAAGGGCAGTTATTAACAGTTAATATATCGGTCAGATGACAAAACCAGGTACTTTTTACACATTAAAATCGTGAATATTATACCAACTAAGCATACTTTCCAAAATACAGGCCAGGGGATGAAATTTCCTCTTGCACTCACTATTCGATAGAAATTAACCGAAAATCCTCCTTTCTACTGACGTAATCGAATTCTGACTATTATTCTGATTGGACGGGACACAGTTGTAGTCGAGTTCATCAGTATTATAGATGTATTGAAACTCCAATTTTAATATTAATAAAACGTCTTGCAGAAGATCGATTTTTTTTTAAATTTATTGTAGCTTGTGCACTTAAAATTCCTAACTCTGAATGACGTTTGAGAAATCCGCTAAGCCAAGCTTGGGAAACCGTAGTGTTTGTCTTCCACGATGGATGCATTTTCATTTTGTTTTTGTCAGCATACTGAACCGCTAAAGATCTGACTTCATATAAACAATAGGTGCCGGATTTTCAGTAGTTACAAGTGAATACTGCCAGCGTAATTCAAATTATGATTAGGAAATAACTTACAACTTTCTTATAGCTTTCTGCAGTAGTTTTGCAGAGTCAAATTGATAGTCTGGAACATCGAAGAAAGGTTGGAGATTTGTCTCTTTTATGGATACTTTTACGGAAGGTGTTCAAGTGACTTGGCACATTTGATTCTACCAAGAGCTACACATATTAGAAAAAAGCGACGAACTGTGGCTGCTTATACTAATAATGATAATAAATATGCAGGGATGGCCACTAACACCTTTGGCCTTTGGTGAGTTGCGACACCACTTACCCGAGCAACTGGTGCAAAACCGGACCGGCAGCCCAGGAGCACCCGGGAAGGAGAACTCTATTTTCCCTCCGGTGCCGGCCGTGGGTCCACAGGGCTAACCACCCGGTAGACCCAACACTTGGTTCCTAAAAATCGAGGAAGAGGCCCCCA
>WOGN01006762.1:0-12246 GCA_015342105.1 Leptinotarsa texana | reverse complement strand
TTATCTTCAAGACGGAGATTTATCTTCGTGTGTTAAAAATAACGATTTGGTGTTGAGAAAAACTCCAGTAATATTCATTACTACACCAAAGGTTCCACAACAACTTCTTTCTGTTTCATCGCCACGTCGACCAAAGCGCACTTAAATATTACTGGAGTTTTTTCCCAACACCAAATCGTTATTTTTAATACCTCGACACGTGTTTCCATTACCAAGTGGTCATCTTTAAGAGGAAGTTTTATCTTCAAGACGAAGATTTATCTTCAAGACGAAGATTTATCTTCAAGACGAAGATTTATCTTCAAGACGGAGATTTATCTTCGTGTGTTAAAAATAACGATTTGGTGTTGAGAAAAACTCCAGTAATATTCATTACTACACCAAAGGTTCCAAACAGTACATCATAAGTACAAAACGAGTTTGTCTAAAGTATGTGTTTCATAGTCTACATGAAAAAATCTAAACGTTCTGTATTTCAAAAATGAGTCTAGCAAAACATCAAGTGTGCTACATTTCTGGCAAGGTAATTTCGAGCTCTATTAAAATATGTAGGAATATATAGGGTATCTCATAAAAAAATGTTATCTCATTTTACAAAATAAATTTTTTACACCACTGGAAATGTTTTGGAAATGTTTTCATAGAAAATAAAAAAATTTTACGGGAAAAAAATTACAGCAACTTATCGAAAATACACAATTTCTAAAAATATGCTGTAACTTAGAAACGATGATAGATATCGATGCGATTTTCACCACTGAGTTTCTCATAAAATTTCACTTTTAGACACAGTTTTCATTTATCTAGTTTGATAACAGGAGTTTTCTTTTAAAATTAATCAATTTGGCCCACTCTGTACAGTGGTTATTTGGACATTTCCAAATTCTTACATGATCAAATCATCTAAATGAACAATTCGTTCCGGACAGTCTCAATACCCTACACTATAGGTTGATGGACTGACACCTATCAGGAAACAACTGCTCCCCTGGCTAATACCACGAAGGGAATTGGATTATATCCGACAGGTGTCAGTGCGGGATTCTTCACTGAAGTTATTCCTGCATATGCTGTTGGCGATACAACTGCCACAATGGATTTTCAATTATTGGAACACACTTGCAGACATGTTTCGGGCTGTTTGGCCACTCGTCAGTGCAAAGTAGTGTCTATCCTCAACATAAAGTCGATGACATAAAGTCAGTCAGTCAACATAGAGTCAGTGTCTGTATATATCGTCTTTAGACCCCAGTCTGGCTGGCGCTAAATATATCGAGTATGTTTAATACATCTCCTGAAGACGCCAACTTAGTTGATGAATCGCGCGTCGAGAAGAGTATTACAATTCTGGTGATTGGGAAAAGTGTTTGTGTTTGGATTTATTTTACCCCTGGAGTTCTAGTTTTACCGCAACTACTAACTACCAACTACCAACTTCCCACTTCTGTGGGAAAAAAACATGTCAAAAAGTAGCTATTCTTTTCTACAAAAATGCCTTGATGGTCTTATTAAGGAACGAGATTATCTCAATATTAGGTATTATTGAATACGAAAATATTCATCTAAGCTTAATTGTTGATGTGATATTTACCTAAACCTGACTGTGTATGAAACTTAACGGTCAATGAAAAGGTTGTTGAAAAGGTCTGATAAACTCAATTATTAACTTACTGATAAATTGATATGGCCGTTACTACCTGGTAGGAGATCATGAAAAATGAGAATTGAAACTTCGTATGTTTTTATACCACTTGTATTTGTCACTAACCGTAATACAGTTTCTTCCTACTGCAAATACGAGTTGTATAGCAACATAGAAAGTTTCAATTCTCAATTTTCATATGAACTTATTCGGACACCAATAGATAATAAAAAATTATTTGAACAGCAACACGAACATTTATTATACAGTCGAAAGCTAGTTGCACCCTTTCTTTTTAAATGGTTAGCCATTCCATAACAACACACATAACACATGAAAATCAAATCAGAAGCACAGTATTCCGTAGCTATATCTGAAATGGTAAAATCTGAATCATCAATATTCTGATAAGAAATCATGAACAGATTGCAGATAGGTTAATTTTCGTTACCTATTATTAGTTCTCCCCTTGGAGTAGTTTTCTATCTCTCCTCGGACATATGAGTGAGATCGGTAGTGGTGTTCTTATGTTTATGGGAAATTGTAAGTCGTGAAAGACTTCAAAGGCGATAACATGAAGTCTTTCGATCGTTGAGCCAAGCTCCTGCGACTTTAAGGTTGAACATTTTAGGAATGTCGAAATACAATGTGTTTCAAATTCGATCCTCCCCATTAGGATCTCGGAAACTATGAGAGATACGCAGATGGTTAAATTGGGAGAAAGCTGCGCATTAACCAGACAAACAATATTTCGTTGAGAAAGTTCTGAAATTCCGAGCATATCCGGATATATCCGGAAAAAAAGAAATTTCGGAAAATGGTTTTTACTTTTTTTTGTCTTTATTTTTCGAAGGATTCGAAAATAAATTGCACTTCCACATTGCCACTTTTTCCCTGCTACATAATGGTGGTGTACATTGCCTTCTTTCTGTTTTGAATAAAACAAGATTTTACCTTCTTAGCGATGTATCATTCATTCCGAAACATTGGAGATATTAAAAAAAACGAGTCCTATCGTAATAGGCTTTGACTTTGATGTTTCTAAATTTGTCTATCAACTTGTTACACTCAATGACACTTTCTTATTGTACAAGTCATTGAATTTTTGACGAAAAATGGCTTTTGGGTGATGACTAGTCATCATCCGAAGACAATTGGGGATACTAAAAATCGAAAAGTCGTGAAGTAACTTGGCTTGGAATCTCTTAACTTTTCATTTAATTTTTAGTTTTTGTTCAATTGTTCTATTTTTACTTGTATTTTATTTAACTGTTATTTCAGTTCAGTTTGCCTAATATAATTGTTATTTTCAGCTATTCATTTTTAATTCTTCATTTTTTTATTAGTTCTTTCAGGGATTTCAAATCATTTTATATAAAATCAGACAATGGAAGTCCGAATTAATGAAATTACTCATGAAACACTATCCATCACCTTCAAACAAACATTATATATATTATTGTACTGGTCTCGAAGAAAATATACATTCTATCTATAAGTGGAATTCTTATAGGTGTTGATAAAATTCAATCAATAAAACATTCTTCTTTCTTTGGGATTGTTTTCTAATTTCCTTTTTTTTGTAACCTTCCCTAATTTTTGGTTTACTATTTGTTTCATTTTCTCATTTTACATTTCAGTTTCCGGAGCGGTTGTTCATCCAGATACACAACTGACACTTAACAATAAATATTTTTCATAGTAACTTCACCAGAATTAGATAGTTACGGTTAATGAATTGTTTTATACCAGTTTTATATTTGTTAAATGAGAGGTTTTCTTTCAAACTGTCACCTAGTGTATTGTAAAATGTAGGTCCGAAATTGAAAATTGTGCGTTGTGTATGAGTTTTTTTCAATAGAAATTATTACATTGAAATTTTGGATAGATCTAGTATTTTTTATCTTTTCGCTATAGTAAAGATGTTTATTATTTTTTTTTGGTGTCATCGATTGCATTGGTCATTAGCCTCGTGTCCTGGGTAGGTAATGCTAATAATTCTCCGAGCCACCTAGACTCGGTTGATCCTGCTTAAGATTTGTATACCGCCCGGGTGGTAACTGGACGGAGGAATCAGTCAAGTCATCACCCGAAGATGATTGTGGATACTAACAATCGAAACGTCGTGAAGTAACTTGGCTTGGAATCTCTCAACCTTTTAATTTAATTTTATTTTTTGTTCAAATTGTTCCATTTTCGCTGGTATATTATTTTATTATTGTTTCATTTCAGGCTCAATATAATTGTAATAAATGCTATTCATTTTTATTCTTCTTCTTTAATTTTTAATTCTTCTTTATTAGTTCTTTCAGGATTTCAAATGATTTCATATAATATCAGACAATGGTAACTGTCTCTCAGGATAACCACATGAGTAAAATTGAGTTGAGTTAATGGAAGTTAAACTAATGAAAATTACAATTTTGGATATTTCGATTTCCGGTACTGGTTCTAAAAGTATCGCAGTCACTATAGATTTGTCATTCAAAAAGTCTCCCGGGAGATTATCAGGCTTATTGAAAGTTTTAGCAATCTCTTTTTCAACATTTACAAAAAAGTCATTAAATGCTTTGGCTTTCATCTTATTGTTAGATGAAACTTCACTATTTGAACCTGACATATCAATAGAGCTGATTGTTTTCAGTAACCTCTGTTTTTAACATTGTTTTTTTTTGTTTCAATTGAACCATTTTATTTAATCATATATTGAATAAATTCATTTTTCAACTCATCTGGGTAGTATTTCTTCAACCTTTTTTTCATGTCTCTCTTTTTCATTGATTTTAACAAACCCCGAGTTATCCTCGGTTTAGGTTTGTAATTTCTATTTTTTTATAGAAATTACACAGTACAGAATGCAATCAAATTGAGTATTGATATATATGTACGTACATTCTTTCATATATAAATTAATGTTACTCGCTGTCAAAATTCGAAAACCCTCCCTCCTGAAATTTAAATTTCAATCCTCCCTTGATTACTGCGCTCCTTCATATACATGAACAATTCCGTTGTAATATCATGCCTTGCTGGGATTCACACGTTGAAAGTCAAGACCTCCTTAACCTTTAGTTCCCCTCACTAGAGTAGTATATTATGATCCATGAAAATAATTTTCATTGCAGATACATACTTACGATTTATTATATGAAAAAAGTTTTTTACGAGATCAGAGAACAAAACGAAACTGATCAGAGTTTTTTTCAACCGCTGTCTTCAGATCGTGAACAAAACAGAGAAGCGGTTTAATGAACTTTCCGTGGGATGTAGCCGAGTCTGGTTGGATTTTTAAATCGTAGGTGGCTGTCTGGTCAGGTATCGGTATCTTAGGTCAGTGGAAGCAAATTCATATATGCTAACACTATTGCTTCGACTACTATAAAAAAATCACTTAAACATGATGTATTTTCATAATAGAATACCTACATCTTCATGACGGTTGTTGTTCCAAAAAATTTACATATTTCCAATTTTTGAATAATCAGTTATAGGTATGTAGATAACATATGAACATTTTCACGAAAACCTCTTATGATGTTTTGTTGGAACGGACACAAGTGCGTATAAGGGAAATATTTAAAAGAAAAATACTCACGTGTTTCGCTACTTATTTAACCAATTCAAAAATATGCCGCATCTGAAAGAAATCCTTAAACTAATATATTCACAGACGGCAAAGGCATTCCTCAAAATCATTTCTGCAAATCGTAGGATGAATGCAGTAATTTGGTCAAGAAAGTCGAAATACAAAAAAAAATTAGAACTGGCAAACTGGAATTTCTTAATGAGGTTTCTTCAATCATTGCCTTTACATCTTATGCCAGCCATTTACCAAGTTTCAAATCACTACTTATAAAATATGATAATGTGAATCTCACTATTTCTCCAGTGAATAAAATAAATAGATAGATAGTACTATTTGATTATTTCCATATTGATTTCAATTCAAGAGTCACCGGTAGACAGCTGTTTCAGCCTATCGGGCATCGTCAGTACCAAGCAGGCGGTCTTCGAATAAAGTCAAAATGTGAACGATAGTCGTCTTCATTTCAAACAGGTTGGAGCTTTGCTCCCTTACCCTTTGGACTGTTTTTCGTCAGAGGGACGAATGGGTCATAAATGATCTGTTATGGTGGCATGGAAGTCCTCAGACATCCATACCGCCCTTCGCGGTGTACCCCTACCTGGCTGGGGTGAGGTGGATGAGGATATTATTCATCTGTTAACGGAGGACATAGGAGCCTCATTCGACAGAGTCTCGGGGCCTTCTATATCGAGAGGGGTCGTCTACAGCGTAATCTATAGCTTCCCTGACTAATCAAAATGTGAATAGCCAAGAAAAGTCTTCGATTGAAGACAAAATGTGAATAGTCAAGAAAAGTACTTAATAAAAATAACTGCGTGAACGCAAGCGATACATAAGTGGAACCACCTATTAAGTCTCGCTTGGGTGTCACACAGCAGCTTTATTTATATAATACATATTTTGAATGATGTAACTAATTTTCCTTCATTTTCAGTATTTTGATATTAAATTTGACAAAAAGGATTTGAATATCTTCTATTAATTATCTTCGAGCGCTTTCGACAGCTGGTCGTGTGTCTCACTTCTCATGGAAACACCCCCGTATCTTCCGTAATATTCGAGGTAGAATGATGGAACTATCTGGACTGATGGGAATGCTCAAAATTCATCTACCACCTGAATGGAGTTGGCCAAAGTGATATACACTGTCCGCCACTCGCGATGGAACACCCCATTTTCACGGCAAAACATATTAGGGGGCAAAATAGGCGCCTTTGAATATTATCCTAAACCAGTTTTGTGAATGATTTCAGCTTGAGACCGCTTGATGTTATGTTGATGAGTCCAAACATGCTCTGCCATTCCTGATTTGCTAGTATTCCCTCGCTGTGTGTGTTTCTTGTGCTCGACAATGCGAACTTTCAATGGCCTTCTAGTTTCACCGATATGTGATTGTCTGCACTCGCATGGTACACGGTAAATACAACTCTTGGAATCTTCCCCAGTATTCATTTCCATAAAACCAAAAATGGAACAGTTGAAAGAAGTGAATCCTGAATTCGAATCAAACGCATTTTTTAACGATTATATTTAACCATCTAATATATCAGAAAACACACGTTTGTACTTTCCATGTATGCTTAGATATATAATAAAGTATCAT
This sequence comes from Leptinotarsa texana, assembly GCA_015342105.1. Classification (NCBI taxonomy): domain Eukaryota; kingdom Metazoa; phylum Arthropoda; class Insecta; order Coleoptera; family Chrysomelidae; genus Leptinotarsa; species Leptinotarsa texana. The sequence goes on along the minus strand of WOGN01006762.1, from coordinate 5,415 downwards.
TTCAATCTCACGATACCATACAAGAAAACACTGAAACAATGTACTCGGCTCGCAAGGATAGGAATTCTGTCAGATATTTTTGAATTTTCAAACATAAGTTCTGCCTTCAGCTTCCCTAATGACAAATGAGTATGTGCTGGTTATTTCAGTAACATCGTTCGACAATACGCAATTAACATTTCAACAAATTACTTACCAGCGGCTCTTGCTAGTAGGAATTTTAATTCCTCTTGGAATACATTCAAAACGTCTCGCCTGTCTGATGTCTTTGTGCGCGATCGACCGAGCTAAACGTCTGTCTTCTCACAAGATAAACATTGTATCTATGGCGAGGTTATCTTGGTGGAGCAACGATTTATAGAACGAGGAGTTTAAAGAATTGCTCTGTATAAGCCGAAGCTTACATGAGGTCCTCCAACTGCGGATGAACTTATTTCAATCATTCTGTAACAAAATCAATAGAGTTGGATAGGTCAGATATTTTCGGACGTAAGTTTTTGATAGTATTCTGCTTTTCTTAGTGCGTATGTGAATTATTTTATAATGATTTTTTTTCAAATTGACAAAATATTGAAAGAAATTGAAGGCAAGGTCGCCAAAGCGAGTTTTACAGTTAAAAAACTGACAACAAAAAATAGTACAGCCACAAAATTAACATCGTTATGTTATTCCAGAGAAAACAGCCCAGGCGAAGTTATTTGACTTACAGAGACAGGCTTGTTCAGTCATCCAGTTGTTCCATCAGTACCACACCAATGAAAAAAAAATATACAGTGTATGAAATATGACGTCATCGATAATTTTTTTGATAACAACCCTGTTTTTTAATGATTTGTATTGGAGGGTTCAACAAGTTGCACATGCCTGCCGAATTTCAATTTTCAACTCCTTGTCCTTTAAAAGATATTTAACAAATATTATCCAATTGAAAAAATGAATTCAATTCAATAGTCTTCCTTCAACAATTATTCAAAATGTTGTCCATTTACTAACTGACAACACCCTAAGCGTAACTGAAACTCGTTTTGAACATTTCTGATTACTTCGCCGGAAATTAGCCCACACTCCTGTCTTATTCGTTGTTTTAAATCCTCAATATTTGCCGAAACTCTGCTCTTCAAGTAACCCCATAAAAAAATTCTAAAGGTGTTAAATCCGGAGACCTAGGTGGCCATTCATAGGGTCCTTTTCTACCAATCCATCTGCCTGGAAATACATCATTCAGGTACTCACGGACAGGTATTGCAAAATGAGGAGGCGCGCCGTCCTGTTGAAACCAAATGTTTCAATTCGGGACGTCAGCTTCTATAAGACAAGATAACAAAATAGTCAAACTCGGTACTAGGTCCTTCTGCAAGAATTATAAATATCTTGCTCCAGTAAGATTTTCTTGGAAGAAAATGGGTCCTATAACTCGATCACCAACAATCCCTGCCCAAACATTGACTTTTCCTGAATGTTGACTGTGGCCTTCGCTCATCCAGTTGGGTTTCTGTCTGCCCAATAACGACAATTTTGACGATTCACCACACCATTCAACATAAACGTTGATTCGTCAGAAAATAGAACGTCTTCTATCTAGATCATCGATGGTGGGTTCCTGGAGGATTGTTATTTTATATGGATGACATGGGGATTTTCTTCGAGAGAGAGAGAGAGAGACGAACATTTATTTTGACCTCTTCACTGAGCGCACTCCGACGATGGTTATTTGTTTTCTTAAATGACCATTTTCCCTGGACTGTTTTTCGATCTTGCTTACGGTACTTGACGATATGGGTAGTAAATCAGGATACTTCTCTCTGAATAAATGGGTAACCTCATTTTGTGTTCTTGTCCTATCTCCGTGGCCAATCATCATTAGAATTCCAATCTTATGTGTTTCAGTTAATTACGGCATTTTACTGATGGCGAACAAGAAACTGTGAAACGACTAACAGTTTTTATGTACAAATATGATTGGAATGCGATACTACTCTCCTTACTTTTTTTTGATAACTTTTTTATGGCAATGTCACTGACATTCTAAGCATTTATTGAAGAAATACTATTGAATTGAATTCATTTTTTGAGTTGGATAATGTTTGTTAAATATATTTTAAAAGACAAGGAGTAAAAAATTGAAATTTAGCAGGCATGTGCAACTTGTTGAATACTTTGATAAAAGTCATTAAAAAAACAGGGTTGTCATTAACAAAAATTATCGAGTCATATCACTTTAAAATACTAATCGACGTGTCTGAGCATATTTCCGAAAAAACAACTCCTTTGATTTAATGAATTTGTTCCATGTTAGAGACTCGCACTGTAGATCTATGCACATTGCCAATTGCATAAATTGATTCAATGCAGAGTGCAAAAGACTGTTGGTTGACACTGGAAGTCACAGCATTCTGGAGAAATAACCTCTGACTTCATGCCTGCAACTGTCAACTACGAACGTAGTTGACAGTTGCAGGTACTGTTCCCGAATAGAAAGGACTAGATCCTCCTGGAGAATCAAATATTAAGAGCAGATAGTTGTTGGTTCACAGATGGATTAAGAATACCTTCCGGTTCTGGTGCAATCGCAGACCCAGGACAAAGATATCCTGCCTAGAAACCTATGCGACTCTATTTCAAGCGGAACATTACGCTATTGAATTGTGTGCGGAGAGGTTGGAAGAACCCAACCTCATACACAAGTCAATGAAAATATTTGTTAAAAGATCATGACTCCTACCGAGCAACGTCTGAATTGGTAGCCTATTGACAAAACGACTATCCCCAATAGGAATACTAAACAAATTGTCTCTGATCTGGATTCCTAGCTTTACTGTTCTGAAAGGCAATGAGGCTGCTGACTTCTTGCAAAGGAAGGTGCTGCAAGCAGCTTCATCGGATCAAAACCTGTTATTGGCATCGCTCTAGGCTTTGCCAAATAAAGACTGAATACCTGGATGGCAAGAAGATTTATGCACTTCTGGCAGAATCTTCCAGGAAAAGGATTCTTTCGGAAAAAGGATTCGTCTAATTGCCACTTTAGCACCAGTATGTGTTTGACGCTTAGTGTCGTATTACATATATATATAGCAAGTTGGTTCTTCTCGACCTACAATGAAGTATTCATGTGTAATTTTGGAGTGACCAAGACGAAGCCTATTGATTGCAATCTGGTGGCTTCTGATTTTAGATATATTTTCCCAGGGAAGAACGGATGGTTTTATGATCTTTCGTGTTTTATGGTTATACGGAAAAACTATATGTAAAAACATATTTCATAACTATCAGACTCATTTCAGCATCCATTTCCAAATCTCTGAAAGTATTGAGAAAAGTCAAAATCTTGCTGTATACGAATTCCACTTCAGAGAAATTCAATGTTTTTTCATGTATACTTTCTTGAAAATTGAATATTTTACAAGAGAAAGAATAAATTTATGTATGTATTTATGTTATTATTTTACTGTTGCTACACTATCATGTTTTTCATTCAGTATATGAAAACAGCATACAAAATACACACCCATACTTTTTCATTTCCATCCGCTGAAATCTGTAAGTCTGTCAACAAACAAATTATCTACATATTTTTTCATGTTGATTTGATTGCCGCATTCCAGCAACGGTTGAAAATTTAAGAAACCACAAGCGTCTAATTAAAGTACAGTTGACAAACGCATGATGTGGAAATACTTAAATAATGATACAAAATCCACGACGAAAACGCATTCCCGTTAACCTCTTTCACCAAAAAGTAATCCAAAGTTCAAACACCAGCCCTATTTTTAGAATCCTAATCGCTGTTAGAATTAATGGTCCATTTGTCACTCTTACATTTCCTAGTTAACTTTAATTTACTATTTTTATTCGAATAGTGTGTCGAAAAAACTCAAATTACCATATTCAGGATTTCTATAACTTTCGTGAGTCTGGAATGATCAATTTTACAGGATTATTATGTACAACATAACCCAACTCAACCAGCAAAATTGTTTTATAATTTCATGGTGCTGCAAAGTTTTATTTTGTTGGTATTTTATAATCACTTCCAAAATGCTAATTGATTATATTAGACGAGCCCTGAACATGATACATTTGTAAGCAATAAAAGTGTTTTATAAATTTGTCATAGAAACGTTTATAAAATGAAATTAAAAATCCGTTATAAAATAATCACGATATTATCACAGAAAGTGTTTACAATTTACTCAAAAAAAATTGTCTATAAAAGTAAATTGGTTTATAGCAGTTTTACATCACTTGAATGAGATTTTTATGCTTTTTATAAAACTAATTTCAAGATTATTTTTTAACTGCTTCCTTTAGCTTTGATGAAATTATATGTATATGGTATGGTATATTTACTACAATTCTAAAACAATAAAATAACTGTTATAAAATCGAATTGTTTCCATTGTATATTTGCTGTCGTCAAGAATAAAATGCAGTAATTAAGAATAACAGCTGACATTGATTTTAAAGGTCGTGTAATGAAGTTCAATTTGTCAGTTTTATTGGAAAGAATTAAGAAAATTGGTTCGTTCTAGACGAAGACACACGTAACCTAGTGCTTCAATTTTGTTCTTGCTAAAAACAGAAAAAACTTATTGATGATTAAAATCCGTCGATTTAAGTGGAGAATCATGTTTATATACACTCAAATCACTAGTTCAAAACTCCTTCGAAATTCAGCCTTTATAATCGATGGAAGAAGCCTCTCAAAACACCCCGACAAATAATATTTATTCAAACATTACGTGAGGAATCCTATCTTCATTTTTATAGCGATCTATGGCTTTAAAAGTAGTCCGACTCTGCCATAATACCACCACTCCTAGATCGAAGTATTCTCAAAGTTTTGTAGGGGTAAAATGTAAGCTAACATACGTTCAAAGTCTTGCTATTGATAACAAATTATTTTATAGAACGACGCCATTTTTAAATGATAGCAATTCGAAATACCGACATTAGGTGAGTTGGGAATATAAAATACTGTACATATAGTGATATTTACAAATGAAAAGAGCATAGATATTGTAAGATTATATTGTTCAGAACAAAGTTAATTCGCGAGTAGTAAATTAATAAATCGACAGAATGAATTTTTGTATACTCAATAATTTTTCCAAAAATTTTAATAAAAGAGTGGCGCGCTTAAATTTCACTAATAATACGCTACATATTTGTCAATAAAATTTCGTTTTCAGTTAAAATATCAATTTTTAAAGCACAAACAATGTCTTTAACAGTTTTATACATTCAAAAGTTGGGTTATTAAAATGATTCCCACCTTTTTTTTGGGAAATTTTTCCCAACACCAAATCGTTATTTTCACACCTCGACACGTGTTTCGATCACCAAGTGATCATCTTCAAAAGAATCTTCTTGAATATCTTCTTGAAGATGATCACATGGTGATCGAAACACGTGTCG
>WOGN01006761.1:0-12247 GCA_015342105.1 Leptinotarsa texana | reverse complement strand
TTTGTTAAATTTTCAATACAATTCTTATGAATTAAAGGTTTGAGTGAAATATTTCTACTTAGTAATACAAAATATAGTAAATTGTTCAAATCATTCTTCATATGGAGTTCCTTATTTCATCTGAGAGTATTTATAATTTATTTTGATCACCATAGGAATTCATTAAAAATAAGAATGAATGTACTCATCGTCATCTATCGAAATACTCTGCTCATTTGTCCTCGAGCTACTGAATTTTATATACAATTGGAAACTAAATAACATCGCTTGGTAAAGAAATCATCGAATCTTCACCAAACGTAAAAGAGGTTTTGGTCTATCGATTTCTATGAAACCCAATTTTCAAGAATGTCCCAAAATCGCTTTATTACTATTCCGGACGAGAATAACTTTGTTATTTCAAATAGAAAACCCTGCATTTTTTTGGTCTGAACAATATGGAATTCAATGAATTGATGGATGTAGCCGTTACTACGTGGTAGTAGATCATGATGAAAAGAGAAATGAAAATTTCATGTTTTTACCACTTTTATTTGTAACTAACGTTACTGCAGTTTCGTCCTAAATGAACATTTTCAAACTTAAACAAATGAGTTTGGAAATGTCCGTACAGGACGAAACTGAAGTAATATTAGTTACAAATAAAAGTGGTAAAAAACATAGAAATTTTCATTTCACTTTTCAATGTGAAATTCAATTATTCTTCATTTTTTTCCGGGGTTCCCTCTACTTAACCTAAATAGTTTTTCAGTTATTGACTTTTTCAAATAGTTCTTATTAAAATAATTCTTCAAATAGTTTATGATATGGACCTCATATCATGTCAATAAAAGTGTACAAGCTCCCAATATCCATTAAAAAATAACTAGTATAAAGCTCTTTAAACAAAAAGTTCGGAAACTATTATGTGAAAAGGTATTTTATTTGCTTGATGAATTTTTTCAGTCTGATTTGGAATTTTAAATATTAATTTTTGTATCCTTTTTATGGTCTAAATGTTATATAATATGTCACATAATTATGTTGTTTTATGATTGTGACCTCATTGTAATTGTACTGAGTTATGTGACTTTTTCCATGCCTTCCCTAGGTCTACGGAAATAAAGATTTTTTGATTTTGATTTGATTTTATTTCAATGCATTCTTTGAGGAAATAATTCCTATTTACCGTTATTGTGTTTCACGTTATTCAAAATATTAACTGAATTATTACCGAATGAAATGACAACTTATCTCATTCAAGAGCGGAAAGATATGATTTCAGCGATTGGTGTGTGTTTAGAGAATTGCCTTTTGGCGTCGCGAGTGTATGCCCAAAAATATCCAGACATCCATACAAGTTGGTTTTCAAACGATTGCTACATTAATTCAGTAGGTACAGAAGTGTAGCTTATGAAAAGCAAGTAGACCAAAATAAAAAACCTTCATACGAATCAACGTATAAGATAAGCCGTACCGTATTCAGATGCACTCGGATTTTTATCAAGTACTTTCATCGAGAAATCGAGTTTTGTCTATGGGCTCTGGACAAGTTCAGTGAAGATGAACATTTTTTGGATTCTATTTCAGTTTCTGATGAATCTATTTTCCATAACAATGGTTTAGTGAACAGACACAACTTCCATTACTATAGTGATGTGAATCCTTATTTTTTCCACACTCCGGATCACCAGGTGAGGAATTATAGGTGTACAAGTTATAGAACCATTATTTTTTGATGGAAACTTGAATGGTCAAAAATTTTTACGAAATGATCTGCCTGAGCTTTCGGAGAATGTGCCGCTAAATATTAGACAGCAATTTGATTACAATTGAATGAAGCTCCAGCACATTTCAAATCCATTCTCAGATAGTTTTTCAATATGTGCTTTCTGAATAAATTGTTTGGGGAGGATCACAAAATTAGACGGCGAGATCACCAGATTTGACTTGCCTCGATTTTTTCCTGAGGGGATGACAGTCACTACCCAAAGACGTTTGTAGACACTACAATCGAAACCTCGTGAAGTAACATGGCGTGGAATCTCATAAATTTTTTATTTTTCATTTTTGTTCAATTGATCTATTTTTCAGTTGTACTTCATTTTCACAGTTATTTTATTTCAAGGTTTTTTGCTTAATATAATTGTTATTTTCAGCTATTCTTTTTTAATTCTTTTTTTCTCAGTTCATTCAAGGATTTCAAATCATATTACATAATATCAGACAATGGAAGTCCAAACTGAGGTGTCAATCACCTTCAAACATAAGTATTTCTATTCATTTCACGTTTGAATGTCTTTGAATATTCCGAGTAAAAAGAACCGAATGTTTTTATTCCACTTCTCCGTCTTGTGATGTGGAAACATTAAGTCCTTTCCAGGAAATTGGATATGCAAATTTTATTTTGCACATTTGCGTCCTTCTTCAAGCTAATCGAGCCACTCTCAAGGCAATTTGGATAGATAAAACACAAATTTATACTTTTCTATCGTAATGGAGGTATTGGGGAACTTCGAGGACTTCGGATTACAGTTTTTCGAATTTGAAATATGAAAAATACGATATGAGAAAAAATAGTTTTGGTTTCATCTCAATATAGGGTGTTTGAAATTCGATCCTCACCATTGGGATCTCGGAAACTATGAGAGGTACGAAAATGGGATAAATTATGGCAGAGTTGCGCATTCACCTGATTAACAATATGTCGTTGAGAAAGTTCTGAAATTCCGAGTGTATCCGGAGATATCCGGAAAAACATAAATTTCCGAAAATGTTTTTTATCTTTTCCTGGCTTTATTTTTCGACGGATTCGAAAATGAATTGTATTCCCACATTACCACTTTTTCCCTGCTACATAAAGGTGTTTTCAGATTTGCTATTCTACGTCTCGTCTTCCGATCACCATCATCAACATTATTTTTTCTTATGGGCACTACATTGGATTTTTTCTGTTTCGAATAGAAATCAGATTTTACCTCTTCAATGATTTATCATGAGTTATACTTTTTTTTTCGAAAATTTTAAGATATTGAAAAAATCAATTCTTGTCATAAGAGGCTTTGACTTTAATTTTCTGAATTTGACTTTCAATTTGTTGCACCCAGTGACATTTTGTTATTGTAGAAGTCATTGAATTTTTGTCAGAAAATGGCTATCATTATTGGATCAAATCTCGCCGAGTTTGGTTCGTTTGAAAAGCCAATAAAAATCCATTTTTTTCCCAAAATTCCATGATTTTTATAATAACAAAATGCCAGTGAGTGTCACAAATTGGAAGTCAAATTTAGAAACATCAAAGTCAAAGCAAATTATGATAAGAATAATTTTTTTTTCAATATCTCCAATTTTTCAAAAAAGAATGATAACTTTCAAAAAAGAATGATACATCCTTGAAAAGATAAAATCTGGTTCTATTCAAAACAAAAAGAATGCAATGTAGCACCTATAAGGAAAAATAAAGTATATGATGTACCTTTATGTAGCAGGGAAGAAGTGGCAAAATGGAAGTGCAATTTATTTTTGAATTCTTCGAAAAATAAAGCCAGAAAAAAATACAAACCTTTTTCGACATTTGATTTTTTCCGGATTTCTCCGGATATACTCGGAATTTCATATCTTTCTCAACGGCATATCGTTAATTAGGTGAATGCGCGACTTTGCCTCAATATACCCATCTTTGTATCTCCCATACTTTTCGAGATCCCAATGGTGAGGATCGAATTCGAAACACCTGTATATTGTCCTCTAAGGCGATTATTAGAAGAAATACCGCTAATTTGTAACTGAAAGTCTGAAATGCTTCTTTTTCTCAGTATGTGGCTCATGTCGAATTGACTTCAGTCAGTTCAAATTGAAGACTAAAGTTCTAATGAAAAAACTGCTTATGATATGGCTCAAGGTGCATCAAAACATACCCCGAACCTATCCCTTGTGAAAGCTATTTTCCAGTTTTTCTGGCCGTGGTCTGCAGGTTTATATGACTGACGTTTTGTCTACTACTGAAGGCTGCTCCTATTAAGCCTGATCAGAAGCTGACATTCCTGAGGGACTTATCATTCCAAGTGTACCCTGTGGGGGGAATATTGTGGGGAATATTGTAGGCGGCAGACCGCCTGCTTGAGAATTGTGCAAAAACCTGTCTCCACCTCAACAACCATACTCTGGATGGGGGACTGGGTGTGATAAAGCTGAGGCATATCATTCCTAGTATGTTTGCCAAAAGACTCAGATCCCTTCTTGGTTCGAAGTATTTATGACCCTTCATTATCGCCAAAATGTAGCAAGTACAGAATATCAGCATGGTACACTATTAAAAAATAAGACAGTTATCTCAGCGATTTGGTTTTTATCTCTTCGATCGTCGAAAAATGTCTTCTTTCAAGGATCTCTTCGAATCGAGAACAGGAGAAGTCACAAAGGAGCAAACCTGGTGAATATGGTGGCTGAGGCATGGTAACGGTGTGACGAATGAGTACATTATCGGGCTACAAAAATCGTGAACTGTTTCTCCACAATACTGGATGTATTTTTCCTATCGATTCTCGCAAGCAGTGCATAACTTCATTACTTTTGGCTGGCATTCACCTGAACCCACTGTACATTGGAAGAGATGAATGTTTCGAAATTTCATTTCAGAATATTCATTTTCCTATACGTATGTATCTCTCCTCGATAAAGTCTTCACACATACTTTGATTTCTGTCAGTGAACTGATACATGGGATGTTTCTTTCCAGCTTGGAGCTTTGCTCACGAGATGGAGTTACCAGTTAACAACATTATCTTCAGACGAAGGTTTCATACATGCAGACAAGCCACGTTGAAGTTATTCGAGTCACAGGCACACTGTTGCTTGGGTCGAAACATTTCTATACTGAAACCGGAAAACTTCATTTAAGCTATTGTAGCAGACCGATCTTTATAGCGAATTTTTCACAATCATTTTGAAAGGAATTTTAGAATATGCTGAATATTCCAAAATTTTTGGGATTCACTTTCAATTCAACACTAGACTTTCAATTTTTTCGTAAAAAATTCTCTAGGTCAGAAGATTAGTTCATCAGTTTTCTTCGTCCAATATTATTATTCTGAACAAACTATAAATTGACTCCACCAATTTTGTGAAAGCTATTTTCCGGGTGTTCTAGGTTCTGCAGGTTTATATGCCTGACGTTTTGTATACCACTGCGGTAGACATTACCAAAGGCAATGTGCTAACGGTCACAGTTCCCGAGTTGCTGTTGGAGTTGTTGTTCGTGTTGTTCCAAACGCAGTAAATACGATGCTGGTACTTGACTTCATTAGGCGTGGCTAAGTTTCTCCTAATTAGATTACCTGACCTCATTTTTGTACCTCTCAGAACAGGTAACCAGATTTCATTAATGTTCATTTCCTCTACTTTTCTATTGAAATTATTCACCAAATTTGGTTGATATTTGACAGAAGCACTCGTTGTTATTCAATAATTATTTTGATCAGACCAAAATATAACTCAACTGAAAATATGTGAGTCGCAAAATTCTTCTGTGAAGCACTTTCCTTCAATTATTTTCTATTCTTCTGTTGGAATACTGGTTATGTGAATGATTGAAAGTTCAAAATATTGCAGTTTTACTTTACTGTGGATAATTTTGTTTGTGAAATGTTTTTTCAGCATGAAAGTAACTCCATCAAAGAATTTCCGGAATCAGCTAATGAAACTTCCCACCAGTTGAATACGGTGTTGTGTCTGTGTGTATACGTTTGTAATTCCAAATACTCATTGAAATAACTTGTCAATTTTTATTTGTTTTTGCAGCCTTGATTGGGATTTCTACCAGTCAAACTGAACTTCATACGAACAAACGAAACTCTTTATTCAAAATTCATCACAGTTTCGTAAACAGAACAAAACTGGAAACTCATATTTCATGCACTGAATGTGTGCCCATTCACTGGTGCACTGCATAAATTCCCTGCGCGTATCATGTAAAGCTGTCGTAACGGGGTTTTCATCTCCGATGCATTATGTAAAATAGCTACTGTAGTGAAATTTTCATTGCCATTTCATTCCATGCTGAGCGAAATGAAAAATATATGAATTACAAAGTATCAATGGGCAAAACTTGAATGTTTCTGATAAAAATAGATAACTCCCTTCTCCAAAAATGTTACCCATTCAACTATTCGTCAAAATTTATGCCAAGATATTAATTTGTCTTTGATATGAAAACCATCTTAAGATAGAAACTATGTAGTAACTAGTGAAATATTAGTTACCAACATGGAAATTCCTACAAAATAATGAACATTCCAGCAATTTATAGATCACCAAATCATAATATGAATTGAACCCGAATTTAAAAATATACATATACAATCAACCGATATAAGTCATATTGATATCATAACAAGTGAAATCAGTATAGATCTTTTCTCTGATTCTGAATTTGTAAAATGATACAAGATATTATTGAGTAGCTATGGTTTTGAATCATTTTTTAATGTACATACCCTACCACAAACCCAAAATAAATATTTTTCTCTATTACAGTATAATATATCACTATCAATAATTAATTATAGAACATCAAAAAATACTTTCACATTTTTCTCGTAGATTGGACAATAATTGACTACACGGTACAACTGGACTTAACTTTATTTTACTGTTTCACTGACAATACAACACAAATACTTCTATTGAAACTCCAAATGTCTGTCGTCTTCGTATCGCACTTTCATCTAGATTTCTTGAACTACGTGCTGGTAGTATTTATATACGGTAATTGAAGTCTCTAGAAGCCGATAGAGAAGTCGCTAGAAACTTCTTCTTCTTCTTCTTCGCGAAGCGAAAGTCGAGTTGAGCACGATCATGACCAAGTCAAAATCGATTTACAACGAACAGCGGCGGCCGGCGTTTTTTTAGGGGATGATTTATACAACAATACATAAACTACGCTTATCATAATATGATCGGAAATGGAAAAACTGTATTGATTTTTATTTTTCACAGAATATGGATGAAATTCAATAAAACAGCCTGATCATATTGTGTATCTACTCAATATAATTGTTATTTTCAGCTATTTATTTCAATATTATTGATTCTTTCACCATGAAACCACTTTCAACCACTTTCAAAGCACCAATCTTTTTTGCCAAATCATCGTTATTGCCAATCCGTTATTTCGAACTTGTTCCCCCTTGAATCCCTTTGTTTGCATCTAAAGTGCAAGAAGAATAACTAGTCTATTACCATGGGTGGTTCGTCATATCAGATGTATAATGACGTTACTCAATTATTTGAACTGAAATTTAAACTCCATCGGCGAATTCAGTTGCAAGATTTCAAATAACATACAAACTTTGCAAGCTAAATGAAAGCTTGTTATGTGAAAGTTGGTCAATGGCACCCTCTTCAGAGGGTTGTGGAAAATTTGAGGTGAAAATTCATCTCCCTCACAATCAATCATAACGTGTTTTGGGATTTTTGCTAAGAGTTGTTTTACTGGCAGCTCAGACCTGAGATACGTTTTCAGTGGCCTACTCTGTATATAGTTACCAGGCACAAGTATTTCTTGATAAAAAATCATAATGTTTCGATATGGTGAACTATTCTATTCAAGAAATCGATTTGCAAACGAATGAATCCAATCTTTCTGGCAGAGCTTTTAACTAGTCACTGCCGACCTGCTAATTCCCTCACAACCAGCAATTTGATTATTGTGTAGAGAAGCATTGCTGTCGGGGTTTCTATCAGCGGAAATGAAGAGTGTGGTCAGAAATAAGGAATCAGATGCAACTATCATTCAAAATATTTTTTCACTTTACTTATTTCCAGTTGTGCCGGTAATGATACCGCCATACATTGTAGATTGATAGTCTGCAATAATGTTCAATTATCCCCTGTGAAATGTTCTGTAACAGCATCCCAAAACTTTCCAAAATGGAATATTAAGAAACGTCCCGATAAATCCCGAAACATCTCAGATCATTGTGGAATAGTCAAGGAAGTTATATGGTGTGGTATCTTTCTCTCCTGATAAGGACTCAAATTCTCTCCATTTAGAAATGTATAGAACAGTCGAGAACTTTCGAAAGTGTTCGGGAGTATTTCACAGTATTCCACAACTTTTCAGAACATCCTGGTATATTCAAGAGTGTTGTGAAATGTTCGGAAAAAATCTGAAATTTTCGGGAACATCCTGAAATACCCCTGATCATTGTGGAACGATCAAGAAGGGAATACGTTGTTGTTACCCTGTATCTTCCATCCATGAAAAAAATTACCGATTTCAGCAGAGAGGCGTGTCTTCGAAGACATGAGGACTAGGACTTTTATCTTGAAGAAATTTTCAGAACAGTCTAGAATACTTGAGAGTAATTCTACAACATTGTGTGGGAGTATATGAAGCGAGTCCATCGACCTCTTATAATTAAAACTTCATCCTTAAACCAACACACAATCTCATATCAACTTCCTGAGTGAAATCGGGTACCTTAGCTAGTAACTAATGATAATTAACTTTGTGAAGTTTCACGCAAACAGAAATATTTTTAAAATCATACATTTTTATTTTGGAATAGGGAAGTATCTATCTACCAAAGAATAACACAAAACAAAAATATAATTTCAACTTCCAAAATGATCCCCAGTGTGAAAATGCAAAAACAACCTTTGTCTTTGCGAAAACTCCCGGAGTATCAATTTGAATTACTCGATTTCAGACTATATTATAGATCTATGAAAGGAAAATCATATGAATTCCTTTGTTATATGTCACAGAGATTAACAGCTGTTTCGATGACTGCGATATTCTGTTTTGAGCAGAGGTGGAAATTTTCGAACACATATAAAAAGGTTAGTTATTTCTTAGAGAAAAATACTTGAATTAATGTATCATAAACAGTATATCTATTCGGGTCGGTCGGTACCCAGGCGGTTCGACATGGGTGCTTTGTTCACTCCCTCGAATTGATGCCGTGTTGGTCGATGGTTCAAGCCCCAGTCTGAACGATCGATTTTCACTTACTATCATCCAACCCGTGTTAGGAATCACACGTTAAAAGGTAGGACCTCGTTAATTCTTAGCTCGCACAAGTTTCGACTTCTGAGGGCTGTCGTTCGTGAAGATGCGACAGTTGGTTAACGTAAAAACAGATTTTAAACAGATTTTTTTAAACAATACATCTCTTTAAATTCATTCATACACACTAAACTCTCATGTATTATCCAAAAAAAATTAAGAATATATGCTACTTCCAAAACAACATACAATGGAGCAACTGCTAGAGAATATAATCCTATAGAATATAAAAAAATAAAATATAGTAATTAGATAATTAGGTATATAGTAACATACAATCATTTTCTGTGTCTATACTTACCACTTGTGACTCTGAAACTGAATGAATATTTTTTTCCACCGTAGTGTGCGCTGGTCAGACCCTATCCGCCGAAGCCTCGATAAACGCGCCAGCATTATCAACCAATGACCACTCTCCCCCACAACGTGGGGTAAGTGATCATTGGGTCCGAGAATCATGTGCCCTGAGCAAGCGCAGTGAGCCAAGAATGACAGCCTTCTGCATCTGTGCGGCTAAAATGTCTGCCTTAGTGCGGCTTATTATTATTATTATTATATCATCATGAAACATTGGATTTGACTATTCTATCTTCCTGTGACCTCTTGCGAGTTTTTTTCAACATTTCCAAGATTATATTTTTGTCTTTCCTACTTCCACCCAACACAGTCACTAAAAACTATTTGAATACAGTACTCTCAAATGAATTCCTCATTTTCCTTATGGAGTTGTGAGTTTTGAAACAATCTATCATTATGGCTGAGTGATATTCAATTATTGTTTCTTCCAATGATTCTTGTTCGCTGAATCCCTCAAGTAGATACACTTGTGCGAGTAGATTTTTCGTAATAGTATTCGAGTTATTCTTAAATTTATTTTGCTGGTGTTGCATTTCTTATACTCACTTGTACGGACAACCTGATTATTTTTCATGAGTAGTTCTATCGTGGCTCTGAAGGTTTCTTCCATTTCTTCCAACGATTGGTTCTAATCATAACATTCAAGAACTCTTCAGTGAAAAGCAACTGCATCATGCTTCTCTGAACTAGTTGATTGGATCCAATCAGCTAAACTTTTCGAAAAATAACAACATTCGAAATGACATGAAAACAACCTACTAAAAGTATATGAATATTTCGTTGGAGTAAATGAATACAATCAACTTCATAATCTAAAAACTTTTGGTGTCTATCTTCCATTTTTCTCAGCACATCGACTTTTGCATCGTTCGCATTTTAAAGGTAGGGGAATTTGAATGCATGAAAATCGTTCACTCTTCGTTCATTCAATTTTTCGCAGACTTTGTTACCTATTGATTTCGTCTTATTTGGCCCTTTTCCGGTCTCTAAGGGGATTTTTATATAGATTGACGTCATAAACTCGATATTCGGATAGCTATATGTATTCACAAGAGAAAAAGTATCTACGATGTGCGAAAAAATATTAAATATAATACTTATATCTGGCGTTTTTCCAATATCATCGGAAGAGATACTTCCTGAAAATGTGTTGCTGGCAGCAGTGAGCACGATTGATAAAACGAAGGATGATATTTCGACAGGATCGGATTTACGTTAGGAAATGAAAATCTTCCTGGAATTTTTATTATATATTTTTTGAGATGCGAAATGTGACAACATGAATGGGAAACAGGATCCTTCATAGTCGATTGAATGGGAATTTATTTAAAGTATCTATGGCAATGATAAGAAGATTATATACTTTTCTTTTCTGACGTCAAAAAGTCGGATAACAAATATGTACCTACACAATAACTTCTTCGAAAGTTCTTATACAGAAAACATACAGGAAATAAATCACATATTAATGAGGTTTTGTAAACTATTTTGTCTGCCAATTTCATTTTATATGCCTGCTTACATGTGTACTGTCCTTAGATAAAACCATAGCCCATGAACAAGATTTATTCTGCAAGGGACCGCCTTCGAGAGACTCGTTTCTCTTTAATACTCGTGGATTGATCTTCTGTTGATCCGATATAAGGCATCTCCGAAAGGAATAATGTCTTTGCCTTAGAATTCATGCATTGTTTTCATTGTGGTCTTCAAAATTCCGAATAGTTATAAAATACGTTGAATATAAATTCATTTTTCTTCTTGAATTTCTCAAATTAAATTGTAATACAATTATTCTTCTTGTTCGATCGATCATTAGAAACACAGCAAAATTTACATATTGCAAGATCTTATCTAGCGTACTTCAGTAAATAAGTCATTTGATACTGAAACTGTAAAAAAATTGTGAAACACGCCACCCTCTAGTTTGAAGGAAACATATTTCTACGTAATAAATAGTTGAGTGAATTCTTATTTGAGAGGTCTTTCAATCCTGTATCTAACACTGTAACACTGTTAACATTAGAATGATAAGCAATGCTGAACGAGCTTTGGTATCTTTCATTACATTCTGGAGGGAATCAGATATTTTTGTAGTCTATAGCACTGGTAAATTCTTTCCGTAGTAAATTCCTGCAGTAGCTAGCTGCGTATCGTGTTGATTTCTTCTTTTCTTGTATAAAAAGTGTAGAAGGATCGAATTGAGGTATTTAGGTGGCCATACTGCAGAACCTCTCTTCTTTTCAATTCATTGTGAAGAACTAAATAGACAAAGAAAATAAAATTGTTCTGAATTGATCACTTCCCATGAATATAGTCGTCATATTTCAATCAATTTACACAACAATAATGAATTATACATATGAATCTACCTCTTGAACCCTTACTTCTATTGGTGGAATACGTATACGTATTTTCGATAGTTTTTGGGTTCATCGAGTTCAGACAATGTAGAGTATATAATTATTTTTTCAGAAGAATTTTCTTCCCCTATCAAAAACAAGCAAACAGACTCACTGTGAGTGTTTTCTTCAATGCACTGGCTTTCCGTCATCCAACACAGCTATTTCGTTTTACTTCTGAATTAATTTTCTAATTAGCCGGATCACAAAAGATTTCATCCACTGAAGAGAATACAGAGAAAGTAATTCTGTTCATCTAGTTAGCCTCTATTCAGGAAAGAGTCCTTTATTCCGAACAAAGGTAGAAGGATATTTAAAGATTAGAGTTCCTCTTTCGAAAATTGAAAGCGAATTGAAAGTGAACGATATCTTTCTTGATGTACTTTTTGACGGAAGGAGTTATGAAATGAAATAATCCAGGTTTCTAGTTCGGATATATATA
>WOGN01006760.1:0-12247 GCA_015342105.1 Leptinotarsa texana | reverse complement strand
TTCCCTCATCCTTCTTTTTTGTATCAAGATGGAGTAGTAGAAAGCCAAAAACTTTCTTTCCCAAAAATTAATCACTCCTAAAAAATATAACCCCTTCAACCTCATATTAATTCTCCTCTTCTTCAATATAAGATTTGAATTATTGCCAATAGTGGAATGTTGCAAATTTTCGAATTGTGAACTCAAAATAAGATGCAGTTTCCTCATCCTACCCATTTCTTTCATGTTTTTCTGCTACAAAACTGATGCTTTGAAATATTACTCCGCCCACTCAAAATACACAATCTTGCAAAGACGTCATCATGGGCAGATGTAGACAGCCATCACAACGTTATTTTAACTTTTGCTGTACCAGTTATATCCATTTAAAAAACCTTTTACCACGCGAAATATATATTTATCCTGAAACACATGATATTGAATATATTTCTCTTCAACATAAGATTACAATTTGAATTAGTATCAGAAGTAGAGTCTCCAATTGTGATCACACGAAATAAAAAGCAGATTCTCCGCCCCCCCCTTTCTGATATGTTTTCCTGCTACAAAACCGAAGCTCACAAATAATCCTTCGCGTACCGAGAACATACACCGTCTCGCAAGGACGTCGTCATCGACAGAAGTAGCCGGCCACCACAACGTTCCTTTTTCTCCTGCTGGACTCTATCCTAAGGGGTGGGCAAGGCTATATACGTAAGACCCGAGAGGGCTGCATTTCTGCGCGCGCCTCGCCACATTCACTCCCGCCGATACGACGCTCTCCGTTTCGGTCCTGCTTCAATCCTGCTGTGCTTCTCTCCTGCAGTTGCAGCTTTGTGCGTGTCCCTCACGCACACAGTCTACAGAGAGCACGAGGAGAGTTTTGTCGTGTGCGTGTCTCCCAAGAAAGTTTCCAGGAAGTTGCGTGAGGTTAACAAACTGAAAACTAACCGAAAGTTGTGATTTGTGGCGTCGGTATTTGTTTTTCCTGCTGTTGACTATGTTTTTCAGATGTCGGTGAAATTTGTCAAGTTTTCAAGAAAGACACCGGAGGATGGTTGAGTTTCGGTTCGGAAGTTTTTCGGGGGTATTTGAAAAATGATAGAGGCAGTTTGCAACAGTACCAGGTAGGTTGTTTTTCATTCCGAAATATTTTCTTCATTGTGATATCAGAAAAAAAAGAAATTTCAATTTGGTTGAAAGTCTCATAATGAACAGTTTGAAATCAAATTCGTTTTGGCTTTTCTATTTATGTTTAAATGAATATTGAATATATCCCTGGAAAAATTCTGAATCGATGAAAATTCATACGTAATATGGTATAGCCAATAAGTGATGAAATGAAGTTCTTCCAAAATTTACATATAAATAATCATAATGTTATCATAAAATAACTGCTCAAATTTTTTCAAATCACTTATTGATTTTATAGATATAACTAGGAAACCTTTTAGCAAAAAAATCGCGTTTATGAAATATTCTGAGGGGTGAAAAAATACCAGTTTATATCAATAAATTATTCAAAATTTATATAGATTATATTAAAGAAAAATATGTGAATATGAATGAAATCACTGGAATGGGTTATATATTACGAAATAATAGGAAATATATGCGAAAATAAATGCGTAAAAATTCAATTGCTCATATAGATTTACCATCTCAAACGGAAAAGAATGAGTACAGTATTTATTTTCAATGCAACAATTTTTGAAAATCATTTTTCAATGAAATCTTTGTACAATTTTACAAACTCTTTATATAGGTTAGTAAGATTAACGTGTGTGAAATTTGTTTTGCATAATTTGCAATAATCTATTTTAATGAAATCTTATCGAATGGTTGATTCACGAGTATAAAATAAATATAAATAAATTATATACAAAATATTAAAATGAGTTGAATTCATTTATCCATAACTCATATTTTCAACAGATGGAAAAACTCTATGAGTTGCTGAGATTTTATATATCTACGATGATTTTTCTTCGAATAAGTGTTAAAAATATGATTTGATATATCCCAAGAATATAAACAAATTTCATTGTGAAAAATCGTCTCACACCACATATGTATCGGCATAATTGAAAAATAAATAATAGAGTGGTTCAAGAAGTTGAAATATATTAATTCACTTCCCAGAGTTCAAATAATAATAGTTGACCGCCAAATTCGAAGTGAAAAAAAGTTCACGAAAGCATACCAAAAAATGTATACAAATTAAAATTTTATTTTTTTTTAGATAAAAAATATGTAACACATATATGTCATACATCAGATATTTACCAACTCAATCATCATGAAGGGATTGAATTTGATTAGTTTCCACATAAAATTAATTCAAATATATTAAATAAAAATTGCAGATATGAAAGCTATTTGAAGAATTAGAGGACTGTTTCATTTTCTAATCACAGAAAACGTTCAGTAATCAAACACAAATGGCAAAATTCTATTCCTAAAATCACATATATCAATTCATCCATTCAATAAATCTCAGAAAACATTGAAGGTCTAATTTATTTTCAATATAGAGAATTATGTGAAACCAAAAAAAAATATCTATAAACGAAAAATCAGTTAAAAGTGGTTTAGTTTTATATCAGTTCTTTACAATGTTCAGTTCGTCTCCATTTCAACTGTAATTTACTTAGGAAATTGTGAATATTACATACTAGAAAATTCCTAAAACTAATATTTTTTACTTTTGAAGTTGAAGACAATTATAAAAATAAAAATATATCCAACTTATTAAATATTATCAAAAATGAAAAATAAAACTTTCGTTGTTTTAAACATTTCTGCAGTTTCGTCCTATGAGTACATTTTCAAACGAATACAATAACAGTAACATTATTCACAAACATAAGTGGTGAAGTGGTATTAAATATTATTATTATTCCGATAAATGAAATTTTCATTAAAAAGACTTACTTGTTTTCAATGATATCTTCAAATGATTGATGTCTTCAAATTATGATCGAAGGTTTTGAAACCAATATTTCAGACGTGTATGAACTCATCAATAATTTTTTTATGCGTAATATTTTGAATTAAGTCAATACGTTACCTTTATCGTGATTTGGAGAAGTACATTGTGGCGAAATGAGGTTGTAGTAGGTGATGTTTTTCATATGAAGTTTCGTGATAAATAAAAAAGTGATATCTCATTCTGTTGTAGTCTAAAGAGTTTCCGATATATTTAGAAAAATTGATACTTCTTTGTAAAAATTATGCCAGATTTTTTGTAGAGAATTTTATAACGAAATGAAAAATTATTAACCCATTTTATCGATTCACGGATAACTCTCCAGGCATCCAAAAAAGTGTTCTCTTTTCCATTGACTTCTATCAAAATTGGACACACTGCTTGAATTTATTTGGACTTTTTTGAGGTTGTTTTTCATAATGAAATAAAAGTCAAATAAAACATTCAGTCGGAGTAAAACATTCAGTTGAAAACTTTTCAAATATTACTAGTTTATAAATTGATGTTTCATTCACAACAATCACATCAATTAGTTGTAAACTGTAAATGTGAATTTTATGATCGACAGTGTTCCATCAATTTCTGAACGATAACAAAAAAAATAATTTTCACTCAGTTTCACGGTAAACAAACAGTTAATAATAACATCGGTTGCAATTTTATCGGTAGGTGGAATATAATACTCACTGATTCAATAGTTGAAGCTCTGCCAAAAACTAAGAAATATTGAAAAATAGTCATTTTCACCAATAGATACCTTCAATCTTTGCCATATCATTTCCTAACAAAAATAAGATCAAGTATTTCTCGTGAAGAATTACTATCCAAAGAATAAGAGAAAAAATAAATTTCAATGTGATATTTCCAAATGAATTGGAACTAACAAAATAATAAATGAATGTCGAAACCTTGTTGGTCGTTTTAAATCATTTGGGGCATTAGAAGTGGACGTTTTTCAAATATTTCTTCATTTTTATGGATTATAAAGCCTCCACAATCTAGATTAACAAAGAATCTGCTCGAATGCAAATAAAAGGCAAACTGAAAATTTCACCTACAAAATTTACTGCGTAATATAAATCTCTCAAAGCTTAGGTAAAAATGACAGAAGATTCGTTCTCAAATACAATACTGTTGAAAAGCGCCGCGATTCGAAATATGGGAATTTTGGTAATTCTGGATAGGCTATCCAATTTGGAAACAAAAAATTGGCTCCGTATTTTGACGTGCAAATTATGAAACCGAAAAAAAAAATTGGTTCTCTCCGTCATTTCTAGAGTTACAGCACTCTGGAAATCCAAAAATTGCAACTTTTCAGCCTCCTTTATGCACAATACAACACATCTCATTCCACGTATAAGACACTTTTTAGGTTAATGTTTGGCATTTTTTCTATGGTCTAATAAACCGGTCGTAATAAATAATAAACTCAGTACAAATTAGACAAAGGTTATTTTTTTTATTCTATATTTAATATGTATGTCTACAAAATAAGTATGTCATCAATCGAACAATTTCTATAAAAAACTTCATTAATTCATGGAGCTCTCTTTTGGTTTTTATTTTTCTGAAGTTACCGTCTTAGGCACTGATCACTACCAATATTTTTGCCTTCCATACTGATATCTTTAATTTTAGTTTCGTTCAATTTTTTTTAAGAATTTTATAAATCGCTCACGTCAAAATGGACATTCAAATCATACGATTATGGAATAGTAGCATGTGACTGATGCCAACTATTCTCTACCGAAATGTACTAGTCTATAACCTCAAAATGGAGAATGTCACCAGAAAACAAATCCATTATTAAATCTAGTATTTGAAGAGAAAATTTCGATTATCAAACCGAAAAGTATCAAAGAAGGTGAAATAATATGTGAAGATGATGTAGTAAATGAATACTTGTGTTTTTCTATAGTTTCTATTTAGCAAAAATGAGGCTGAGAAGCTGCAACTCTGAAAATAAGGGAGAGGCTCGCTATTTTCTTGAGGATTCGTAATCTATACTTCAAAATACGGGATCAGACCAATTGTTTTTCGAAATCGGAGGATGCAGCCCATCCAAAATTTTACCAATGATTCAAAGAAGTATTCTTACCAGAAAAAAAATATTTTTTCAATTAATTTTATTTGCAAGCAAAACTTTTAAATGTGACAAGTTGGACTCGTCAAAGGTTTATATTGGACGGTTCCTTTTCTGCGTGAATTTTAAGTTTGCACTTCATTACACTCGAGCAGATTCTTGGTTGATTTTATTTTTTTTTCAATTTCCGATTGTGTGAGTTTGAAAACCCGAGATTCCGCGCCGAAAAAATTTTAAAAATATTCGTATTATGATTCAGTCAAAACTATCCTGTCGTCTCGTAAACCAAATAAGAACAAAACACTACCCAGACACTAGACAATCACAGCCAGTCTCGATTGCATTCCTCAGAGATGCCCTTCAGCATCCTAGAATTGCCCATTACGGCACTGACCGCAAGCAGCCATCTAGGTAGCTTACATTATTACCGACGAGTAACTTCCCAATTCACGAAATCCCTGCCGCTGCTGTTTAATGCTGATAGCTAAAGTAAGGACTATCCAACAGGATACTACAGGATAAACTGGCTTAATCCGCGACTTACTTTAAAGGCTCTCCCCGCGTACGTCGCAACATTCTAAGAAGTGGCTTTCGAATTTCGAGATCGCTGGGGATTATGATGTTTAGAGGAGTTGTCGAGTGAGGAGGTCGAAAGGAGTTAAGATGGACGCGATGGGTGAAAAGTGGATTAGGGATCATTTCGGCTCCCTTAATTTGTTGTCCCTAATTCCGGACTCGCAGCCGCTATGGATAATTATGGAATACCCAATGTTAAACTCTAATGAAGTGTCTTTGTGGTGCTGTCGATAGCTCTACGAGTAAATTATCAGAAAAAGTTATACTTTTGGCTTTCACTGTTTCATCTATATATAGGGTCTTTCATCAAGGACTTGATAACGGTCATCTTGATGAGGCTACATCTGTCAAATTTTGTCAAATTAGTTGTCATTTATTCAGTATGATCTACTAAATCACCATGGACGAATCAATCTGCCCCCATTCTGACTCTTTCCTATTTTATATCTTGAAATCATTTACAAAGAGAAATAAATCACAGTTCCTCATTCAGCGTGCAAGTTCCCATAGACATAACCATTATGTTGTACACTTAATGAAATTATTCGATAATCCAAATAATTTTATTATCAAAGAGCCATACGCATTTGAGTGCTTTTTGAAAATCCTTGTCCAATCGGAGTTTCTAATCTAATGTGGTGAATTATTGTTGAGAAATTCTTTGACAACGATGCCATACTGTTGAATCATTGTATATTCATTCATTCAAAGTAGAACTCATGTGAATAAATACTGATTTTATTCCGCAATGGATGTTTGAGATACAAACAGTTGAGAAAATATCTTCTGTATAATTCAGTATTCATATAGAGGTATATGTTTCGAAAGAATTTTTTTCTTTCGTGTAATTCAATGTTTATATGAAAGTAGGTGTTTCAGGAGGACTTTCTTTCAGTCTGTGTCTGAAAGTTACTTCTTTGCATGATCTACACATCCAAGTATAGAGTTACTTATTTTCAAATTGATTACTTCCTTCCTTTCTTTGGAAGATTCCCTCATCCCATTTTTTTGTATCAAGATGGAGTAGTAGAAAGCCAAAAAAATTCTTTCCCAAAAATTAAGCACTCCTAAAAATATAACCCCTTCAATTCAATAAAACAGGATGTTTGTTTTCTTCTTTCTTATGAGCAAAACATTATTTTATTCCATAAATCGCAATAGGAATGGTGAAACTTTAACCTGTGACTAGAATAAATCGAAAACGAGCACTTTTCCTAATCGCCACTTTTTTCGACGCAAGTTTCATCAAACAAGTTGGCGCCTTCAGGAGATAAAGGAATCTGAAAGAAACCGAGTATGTAGTCTAGGAAAAGAGTAAAGGTACAAGATCATATCGTGGGCTTGAATGTAAAACTGCGCAATTTCACAAGAAAGGCAAAATAACTGATTCATCATTTGACTTTACATGAATTCAAATATTTCTTTTATATATTGAAGCAAATTTGATTCTCAAAAGCATTCTTAATGATCAATTTTCGGAATTACAAAATATATAGAGACGGTGGGATGACCGCCGGTTGTGTTGACGTGGGTGATTTGCTCCACCCACTCAATCGACCACTGTGTGAACCGGTGGTTCAAACCGCAACGCCGGACGATCGATTTTCACTACCTATCGTCCAAGCTATACTAGGAATCAAACTTTGAAAGGTAAGTCTTCTTGGTCGTTAGCTCGCACAAATTTCGAATTTTGAAAGTGGCCGTTCGTAGGGGTGCGACAGCTGTTTAACGGAAAAACAGATTTTGAACAGATTCTTTGAGCAAATTACTTATTATTTTTCTATCAATCAATTCAAGAAAATAATGAAATAACTGATCCATTTGAGGCATTTGTTCAAATACGAAAAGTGTCTTTGCTAAAGTAATTCTGGACTCTTAATGTGACGAAATTATTATTTAAATTTATATTTTCAACTAGTCCGGAAATAAGAACAAGTCTCGCATTATTCTCTACTTTGATTCACGGGTATGATTATGAAAAAACATATATTTTTAGGCGTTAGGCGTTAAACGAAAATATATCCAGCACTGAAAACATATCCGAAATATTTTATTCAATATTTCATTTTCTCTTCTCAATCTAGCTCATTCAATCCAGAAATATGGTATGACTAATCAGTTATGCACATCAGAAACACACAAAAATGTCGGCAGGCCGAAGACATCTGAAATCGTTTCGAATGAGTTAATGTACAATCGTGTTCAGACTTCAATATGCAGAAGAGTTATAGGCAATTAACCAATTAAAAGACATCCGTAATAAATAAAGTCGAAGATAAATAAGAAATAACTGCAGGAAATGTCATAACATAACGGATTGAAACGTCTGATGGGGGAGCCTGAGGCATTCATTTGAGGAAAGTATCTATTCATTGCACATTTACTGGATATTCCGTTTACATTTTTTAGTCGTTTTCAACCGAAGGAACATTTTTCCTAGTTGGGATTTATGACTTTTATAAATATAGGTGAGCGTTCTACTAGATGAATGATGATAGTAGGTATATTCATCTTCACCAGTGAGACAAATAAATGGGTAATGATCAAAATTATTTTGATACCAGAAATTGTCATTCCAGTACTTCAAGTACTATTTGTAAAGCTTCAAAAAAATTAAATTTTTAACTTGTATCGAAATGAATGTCTTGATTGTATTTTTCATGTCAAAATCTTTTAGACAAAGATCTTTCTTTTTCTTATATTGCACCAAAATGATACAACTGTCTCTTGTATAGAATACCCAGCATCAACAGTTCTTTTCTATTCAGGAAATATAAGACTTTCTTCAAAAAACGCCTTCAATGAAGGGAAATTGTTAATTCTTTTGTCCTATTGTTTATAACGTTTTCATATTTTATGTTAGGTTTTTTACATCTTTTTTATATTGAATGTATTTTTTCCGTGTATTACCACTTCGAAACAAATATTTAATTTTCGAATATAAGATATTTATTCACCCATTTATATAATTTGTACTTGTTTTGTCGTTGTTTTGATTCATG
Organism: Leptinotarsa texana; assembly: GCA_015342105.1. Classification (NCBI taxonomy): domain Eukaryota; kingdom Metazoa; phylum Arthropoda; class Insecta; order Coleoptera; family Chrysomelidae; genus Leptinotarsa; species Leptinotarsa texana. The sequence continues at coordinate 3,618 of WOGN01006760.1, read as the reverse complement.
AATAAATAGCAATATTATTATTATTACTATTCACCGTAATATGCGCTGGTCAGGCCCTATCCCCCGAAGCCCCGAAACATTCGGGAGGGCGCACCAGAATTATCACCACCAGTATTACCATATCATTGAATCCAAAAATCATTTGCCCTGAGTAAGAGCAATGAGCAAAGAATGATAGCCTTCTGCATCTGTCTGACTAAGATTTCTGCCTTAGTGCGGCAAACCGGTAGGGTTTTAAGTTTCGAGAGTAGAGAAGACATTATTCCACCAAGGACTCCAATAATCAGAACAACCATCTTGACAGAGAGGTCTGGGTAGAGTCTGCGGAGTTCGAAGAGAAAATCTCGATATTTTCTCCGTTTTTCCTCCTCTTTTCGAATGATATTCGTCTCGCTAGGAGCTGAAAAATTTATGACAAATATCGTCTTGCTCTGGTGGTCGAGAACGACTACATCAGGCTTATTAGCTTGTATGAGCCTGGCAGTGGGGATTGAATAGTTCCAATAAATTTGGCACTTCTCGTTCCCAACAACGGGTTCAATATACCCCGGAACGCAGGGCATCACCGGTATCTCGTCAATACCGTAAGAGTGCCGTAGATGGTAATATAGCACTCTTAGGGCTGCATTATGTCGGTGGAAATCGGCCGAAACCGCATACGCTGGACATGCTGATAGCAAGTGCATTAGGGTCTCGGTCGCCTCGAGGAAGTCCCTGCACCTTGTGCCAGGAATCTCTACACCCATCACGCGACTGCGGTAGACTAAGATGTTAAAGATATCATCTGAGCAAGCCATTATGAACCCCTCAGTTACCGACTTCAGCTCACTCGATCTGAGGCAAGCAAAAGTCAGTCGATTTTATAAGCCAAGATCTCCAATGTTATTGAAGAAGATTCCATGCATTGGATTACCCATGTGTTTCCGCAGAAGTGAGGTGATATCTGGGGCTTTTATATGAGCTTTTCGCTGAACGGGTTCCAACTCGGTGACAGAGTTGTAGTCACCTCGAAAACTAAACCGAGTTCATCAGCTGCTCGGGCAGCTCCCCTGAAGAGAAATGCTCCAATTCCTGCTCTCTCATGGTCACGGACTACACACAGAAGGAGATTCGAACTCCTGACGACTTTACAGGCTATTATTTTTATTATTATTATTAATATAGTTTTTTGTTTCTTGACTTTTCATACAGGGATAGACAACTAACTAATCACTTTGAAACGTACCATCTTGAGAATAAAAACTCACCCTACGTTCCTCCAACTTCTCAGAATTCCGCGATAGACCCTCTATTTTTTCTTTCTCTTCGAAATTATCAATCATTTTCATACATATCCGAGAAACACGTGTTCTTGGCTACAAATACGAACTCACGGTGCGTACCTGCTTGCTTTCCTTGCTGCAGTTCGAAGCTATAAATATGCCTCGAAGAATTCGAAATTGATGGGACTCCTTCACTGAACTGCACTGAGCATGAGAAAGTCAATATATCACTTCTGCTTTATTTATGGGTGTTTCAAAATATCTCGTTAAGACGCAACCTCAGATACAACGAATGCTAAACAAATGAGGTGACAAAAATTTAAACACGCGTTTCCCTGGTTAGAGACTCATTAGACGATCAAGTTTCGAAAGAAGATTGGGAAAATGTTGGCTCCAGTGTCGAAGGATTGATCGGTATACAAGAACGATAATTTAACCTTCAGCATTTTTTATTGTGCAGGGACAAACCCTGTTTCGAAGGATGTGTCAATGATTTTACAGCGACTCACGCTAAGAATGGCATGTTGGAAGTAAGATAGATAAACAACTAGACTTATGTTATTTGAGAGACTTTTCTTTACGCTTGGGAAGTGAGCTGATGCATGCGTGACGAGAGAGTTACGAAAAATGTGATCGGGCGAGGAGAACGGAAGTTGAGAGGTAGAGATGAGTTAGCGAAGATTGAAAGAGAGAGAGTTACTTTTCGTATATTACTGTAAGGACAAGAGAGAGAGGTGCCAGCACATATTGGTCGAGTAGGATGTGAAGAATTAGTAGAAAACTAACGTTGCCACAAATTTTAGATTTAAATGTTAATTTCGCGTCCGAAGATAGTCACATCTTGATAAAATCTCTACAAGATGCATTAAAACTACAAATGAATAATAACCGAACGTATCCCACCACAAGACAACAATCGATGCAGTTTTCTCTAGATATCTTATTTCCACATGGTCCTCTTCAAGGAGCAATAGAGGGTTTTTCTTTTCTTTTTTTTACACGTTTTATATTAGCTTCACTTGTATGTATGTAACTCTTCTCTCCCTTTTGATTGCTCGGGATCTGTATCTATTCGATAGAATTATCGACATCATTGCTTGATCTATTCGCGGGCAGATGACGCTGTACGCAATCTCCTTGATATAAATCGAACTCCCTTTGCATGTATTTTTCATTTGAAAAAGTATTTTTTTTTAATCAACACTCGCGCCTGCTACCTTCCTTGGGCTTCGTAATTGGTATTCAGGCGCCCTGTCCGGAATCGGAAAATATATGGCTGATCGATCCCAAAGTTTAGATAAAATAAATGTAGTTAAAAAAGACTAAAAAATATGCTTTTATGGCATACGAAACTAAAATATTAAAAATAAATATAGTTTAAAAAACTAAAATACACGCTCTAGAGAACATCAAACTGAAAAGTTAAAAATATTTTTTTTTCAAAATGTGCTTGAAACAATAACGGACGGAAAATTCTAGTATTATTGTAAAAAAAGCGTGGGCTCTTTGTGCCATATTTTTTGTATATCAAGTGCCCGTCGCTTTCTTCACAATAATACTAATATTTTTCGTTCATTATTGTTTTAAGCTCATTTTAAAAAAGTATTTTTAGCTTTCTAGTTCAATGTTCTTGTTCTTTAAAAGCGTGTTTTTCAGTTTTTTAAACTATATTTATTTAATATGTTATATCATTCATGATGTAAATTAATTGTGTTCTTCTTTAACTTTCCGAAGTTATTTTTTGGTCTCTACATATTATGTTGGGTCCACATTTTGATTATCATGTCGCCTAACATCACATACACTGTAAGTCGTTTTTTGACTGATTTCTTTTTATAGATCTAATCTATTCTTTTATCCATATTGTAGCATCCCTGATGATGATAATGAAGTTTGTCGAAAGCTGGGAATCTGTGTTATGAGTGTACACTGTTTTGGTCTTCTGTACACCCTAATATTGATTCACTCATTATAATAATAATAATATTTATTCATCCATGTTACATACAAAATAGAATTACCATCTTGAAGTTAATGATGAATAAATTGCAAATCCACTAGAGGTTTAACCCTGGGGGTGGTTAAAATAACAAATACAAAAAAATAAAATGATGTTACACAAAAAACTGATACTAAAATAAACATTGATTTAAAACTAAACATTTAAATTTTTGTGGCTTCCATTAAGTTCAATACATTTATCGTATCTCTTTAGAATACACTTCTCGTAACCTACACACAAATGAATGATTTTAAGGGAATATTATCCACAAATCCAGTGGCGTAGTCAGATTTTTATTACAAAACGCTTGCACCACAAATCTCTCACATTACCATATTTTCAGGAGTTATAACT
>WOGN01006759.1:0-13323 GCA_015342105.1 Leptinotarsa texana | reverse complement strand
TATATATATACAGTGTCTCACATTAACCGTTTTTGAGGTTGGCCATGTTAAAAATGATGTGCTATTCAAACAAATAATAGTTTGAAAAAACTAAAAAAAAAACGATCTGATAGCAACACAAACTTTAAAATGAAAAATGATTGAAGAGTATATTCAACATCGATAATAACTCCCATGACTTTTAAAAAGTCTGAAATAAAAATAAATCTCTGGACAAAAAATTAATTTTGTTGTAAAAAAGCGAGGGGTGCTTCAGATTATATTTTTATTATGATTTGAATCTGGTAAACAGCTCCTAATCGAGTATTTATAACAATGGATATTTAGTACCACACGTTTTTTCACAATTGAATTAATTTTTTGTAAACAGATTTGTTCTGATTTCAGACTCATTTCAAGTTATTAGTTAGATCAAGCCATGGGACATATTATTTATGTTGAACATAATCTTAAATTAATTTAGAACTATTTTTTGTATTTCAGTTTGTGCTGTTTATGAAAGTGTAATTTTTCATGTTTTTTAAACTATTATTTATTTTCTACTTTTTAGTTAGGCTTGCTATTTCAAGCCCATTTGTTTAATATAAAATATATACACGCATTCGCAGCATTCGCAGACAGTGTGGTTGTCTAACACAGAGGCTGTGTGAGAAAATTTTTCAATCCTGGCTATCCTGATCAGCATAAAGAGATGAAATCATGAAATTATTGTATTGTTACCGATTTTTAATAAGTGTACGAAGTTTGAAATGAATCTGCTCGTTTAAAGTTAGTCAAAATCGATTCAAAAGCAGTCGGTTACAAACAAACAAGTGAAGCTGATAAAAGCATGTTTAAAAGATGAAGAATGTCATTAAAATTAGGCAAGTCGCAAAGTTAAAATTGCTTTCTCACTAACGCCAACTATTAACTTACAATTTCTTAATAAACATTTGAAAGAGTTGAAAAATATAAAATTCTGGTATGATACCATGGGATTTGAAACGTTTATTGAGAAATAGTCAATTAATAATTGTGCATTAGTGAGGAATCAAGATATTTTATGGAAAGTAAACGAAAATTCACCCCTGAAGTGGTTGAAATTTTGTCCTGGAATCAAAACAAAAGAGAATATATTGTAAAGGATTGGAAATATTTTATAATTAGTACAAGATAAAGAATCACGAGGTCTCACTTTGTGATGTACAATGTCTAGCATTGTCCAATGACACTATGTGAAAATCCATCGTCCCAGAGGAGTTGGGGCCGAAACAAAATTGACAATACTGGCTAAGCAATATGAAGTTTCACTCACGAGTGTATTTTCATCTATCACAATTGGACAAAATAAAACCAGTTGTTGAAAACTTCACCATTAATTTTCAGTACCACTATATAACGGTAGTACTCAACCAAGAATGCACGAAATTTTCGAGAAGTAGTTGACATTTTGGCGTAAAATCATACTGCAAGAGATCAAATGGTAAGAAATTTGTAAGATATCATAATTTGTACCAGATAAAGAATCACGAGGTCTCACCCTGTGATGTACGATTCCCAGCATGGTCAAACGATACTGAGTGAAGATCCATCGTTCCAGAAAAATTGGGACCGAAACAATATTCATAATACCGGCTAAGCAATGTAGAGTTCTTCTCACAAGTGTAATTTTTATTCATCACAAATGAACAAAATAATATTAGTTGTTGAAAGCTTCACCATTCAGGTCCATTACCACCGTTTAACGGTGGTAACCAAGAATGCATGAAAATTTACCTGAAGTAGTTGAGATTTTTGCGTGAAATCAAGTCATAAAAGATTTAATCGTGAGGGATTGGGCATGTTTCATATTTTCTATAAGATAAGGACACACGAGGTCTCACCCTGTGAGGTATGGTTTCTGGCATGGTCAAACGACCCAATATTCATAATACCCGCTAAGCAGTACGTCGCTATTTTCACAAGTGTAGTTTTTATCTATCACAAATAGGCAAAATAATATCATTTGTTGAAAGTTTCATAATTTATTTCCACTATCACTATTTAATAGTAGTACTTATCCAATAATTCGCCTTCCGAACTGAATATTTCACTCTCCCCATTTTTTTTGACTCCGAATGTCATATCGTCCACAAATATTTTCTCCGTGGCGGAATATTGACAGCTGCGTGGCGGCACTCAATCATTTTCCAGAAAGGAATTTTCACATATTGAAAATGTCCATCAAATAAAATTCATGGCTGAAGTTGAGTCGAATACTCGCTGCGGTATGAAAAGCTGTAACCAAATGAATTACACTTTTTTTCTCTCGAAAAAAATGAGTAATGTGTCTGAAGCAGCTTAATATTTATATAAGACATCGCATTGTTCAAGTGTGTTTGAAAAATAACATGAAGATTATATATAAAAACAATATATGTTACCTAACCAAAATTATCATTGGTATTTTGCTTATTAGTCAGTGGGCTATGCTTAAAGACAGTCAGTAAACAAATTTAGAGAAATGAACTTTAAAGCTTGTCACTCACTAGTTCGGCAGAGCACGGTCCGTGCCGTCAAATTACGGATAGGATTGGAATAATGAAAATAAATTGACAACCGCCTACTAGCCCGGCACGGCAGAGCCAAGAGCGTCCACCGCCGGAAAGGATTCCAGTTCTCCGATCCTGACCGGCAAATAACGGAACGTGTTGTGACGGACTGGCCAAGAGAGTGTGTCACCGGTCAGCGCTTGCCAGCATCAACTTGTCCAAAAGTGCCTGGGAAGTTTCTGTTTTTCCTTTTCTTCCATCACTTGACAGCATAGTGTCAGACGGTACCTACGAAAATGGACGAGGAAAAATTGAGTTGTTTGTAATGGCAGGCTCTAGAATATCCAGAAGTTCTCAAAATTTTCCTGGAGTCATTCGGAAATACTGGAAAGTTTTCTCCTGATCTTTTTTCAGATCGTTGATAAGATAAGAACCTCTCTCAGATTTGCTCTCTTTTGAATAAATCTGTTTTTCCGTTAATCAGCTGTCATCCCCATGCGAAGGACAACTCTCAAAAGTTGAGAAACTTGCGCGAGCTAAGGACTAATTAGGTCTTACCTTTTAAAGTGTGATTCCTAACACGCAACACATAACACCCAACACATGGACCCGTAACTTTCTTTTTTATGACTATTCCCTTGAAATCGAACAAACAGCACCTTCAGTATGCTGGTTATAGTTGAACAAGTGGGCGATGCTAGTATCCGTCGCCATCAGGCGTCGAACAGCGCTGTGCTGTGCCGGACTAGTGAGCGACAAGCTCAAATGTTCAAGCCCGTCTCAGATATACTGTGAAATACTTATTTCGTTAGATAGATGTTTTTTACAAAATCAACTGCAACCTTTTATCACATTGTAATAATATGATTTCTTTGACCTACACATACTTTCCAATACTGGGGCTTGTTATGCATTGCTCTCGCAAAGACTTAAAAATTCATTTGTGTTCAATTTATCCCATTTATAGTATAAAAGATGAAATTTTAAATTTTGGTTTGAAGTTGATCCATCATAAATATGTCTTTCATGAATGTAACACTCTTTTTGACACGCGTTTCATATATCAAGTTGGAATCATTAAAGGATACTCTACAAAGATGGCATTCAGAAAGTATCCTATTGACTAGAAGGCGGATGAAAAAATGTTTGTTCAGAGGGGTGTTACAATTCTGCTGCATCTCAACACACTTTTCGCTTATTTAAATTGATTCCTAGAATAACTTATGTCATATTGTTGTTCCTTTTTTGAACACTACATGTTATGATACCTAACCTTTTACCAGTTTTCTTCCTGTAATCATTACTACGAATATATGAACAGTGGGCCGTGAAAAATAGGACATTTGTCGCTGATCATAGATCCCGCTCCACGCATTTCAATTTCTAAACTTTCGAAAGCTCCTAAAATCTTGTGGCCATGTACAGGTCTCATCAACTTCAAGTATGTCCCACTCATTCTGAAGCTGTTTCCTGAGATTCGTTGAGCGATACAAGATTCTTCTGGTCTATGAAACTGAATATATGCAAAATGTTCCCTGTAACAAATGTTTAGTGTTTGCTTAGTTTAACCAACATACTTTTTATCGCAATCCTCACATATCATTCCGTAAATACCGTACTTTTCCTTTTCCATCGTCTTGTCTATCGGGTTTCCCAATACTTGTTGAATGGTACTAGCAGTTCAAAAAGCCACTATAATATTCAATTTTAGAGAATTTGGGACAATCTGTTGGTGTATTTTGGTTAATATAAAAGTTCTCTAATTAGTTTGTTCACTATGTTTGAAGGAAATCCATTACATTCAAATGTTTTCCTGATAACTTTTCTATATCATATCATTATTCACTGAAATGGATATTATAAAATATATTCGTTCAATCTCCAACCAGATAGCAAAAATTGAGTTAACCGTTATATTAATGTCAAAAATGATGCATAATAGTCAATATCTCATATTCTCTTCCAACCCAAATTTGTTAAAATTGAAATTAGGACGGACTCTGAAAATGAAATTCCATGCAGATCTATTTCATTGATGCATCCATATGTATTAATCGCACATTTATATGTTTTCAAAAATTGCTTCATTGGATATCCAGGTTGCAGCTAGGCATTGAAATGTTTGTATTATACATCCTGGTTTTTCATTATATAACCTAAATATACTCTATTGAACAGTAAAAATTCAAATTTATTCAATAATCGAATACTTCGACGATTTACTTAAAATGATGTAGTTACTGAAAGAAAGGCCATTGAGAGCAGAAATTTCAGCGGAAGTGATGATAGAGATCTTTCATTCAATTTTAAAAATAATGGAGTTTTTCGTATACAGTGTCATCCCCAAAGTATGCACCATATGGGAAACTTATTTATTAAGGATTTTTCGACAAAATGTTATTCCTGATAAAAATTTGTGCATCCCACAAAACTGAACATGCACTAACAAAATACAGTAAAACACACGTAATATACGAAGAGCGTTCAAATATTTGATTTTGAGACAAGAGTAAAGTACTCTTGAGTTGAAAAATATTGGAAAATGTTATTTCAAAGAGTTGTTCAGCATTGAAAAATACAACTAGATACAACTCATTTTTTTAAAATGGGGACTACGAAAAAAACAAATTTGCTAAAAAGATAAATAGACTGCATTCTATATACGACAATTCATTTTAGAAGCCTGTAGTAATACGAATTACACAAATAAGATGTTAACCAAGATCAATTTTTTTTGAAGAGTGAAATAATTTTCAAAGTTTTTGGTACAAAGTTATTTTTTTAATAACACCGAAAAGTACTCAAAATCATACAGTATTGTAAAAAAAACTTGATATTCGAAAATATCACATCACAAAACACCAAAATAAAATGGGTAATTCGAAACAAACTCATTGATTTTCTGGAGATTTTCTTGTCCAAAGTAATTCCCCAAAAAAATCTCCAGAAAATCAATGAGTTTGTTCCAAAATACCTATTTTATTTTGATGTTTTGTGATTCGCTATTATTGAATATCAAGTTCTTGTTACAATACTATATAATTTTGAGTAATTTTCGGTGTTAACAAAAAAAAATGAATTTGCACCAAAAACTTTGAAAATTATTTTACTATTCAAAAAAATTGACTGTGGTTAATGCCATAGTTGAATGATTTGTGATATTGCAGGCATTCCAAGTAGACTGTCGTATACAGCATGCTGTTTATTTATCGTTTTAAATGTTTTTTTTTTCATAGTCCCCTTTAAAAAAAATGGGTGAAGTAAAAAGATGAAACTCAACTTAGATGGCCATGACTCCAAATCTAGATGTATCTTTTAATGCTGAACATCTTTTTCAAATCATATTTGTCGAGATTTTCCAAAATAAGAGTAGTTTACTCTTGTTTCAAAATCAAATATTTGAAGGTTACTCGTAAAGTACGTGTGTTTTACTGTATTTTGTTGGTGTATCTTCAGTTTTAGGGGATGCACTAACTTTTGTAAAGTATAAATTTTTGTCAAAAAACTCTTAATCTTTTCCCATATGGTGCATACTTTTGGGATGACACTGTATAAGTTTTCAAGGTAGTTTTGAATGTTATTGAACCATTCATAGTTCTTGTAGTTGGAGAATTGGGGAACAGCAAGTTCCCATTTCCTGGAAATAGCAAGTTCCTCTTTCCTGGAAATGGGAACTTGCTGTAATAAACTTTATATGTCCTTGATATATTAGTATTATGATCTTTGAAATATTATACACTTCATTGTGAGATTTTTCTTAAAACAGTTCACAAAACCTCAACACGCGCTTCACTATGAATTTCTCAATTGGAATTTAGACAATGCTTCTCATATACCGGGTGGCCCAAACTAAGATAGGAAACCCTGAAATTTATCAGCATCACCCCCATATATGCATTTCATTAGTTTGGACTTCCATTGTCTAGTTACCGAATAATGGGCATACTAGACTCAAGTATGATATAAATTGATTTGAAATCCCTGAAGCAATCTGTAAAAAATTAAAAAATTAGGTTAGCTGATAAGATAACAATTATATTAGGCAAAAAAACTGGAATTACAATGAAATAAATTACAAGTAACAACCAAAAGTAACAACTTTTCAACAAAAAATTAAAATTACAAATTAAAAGACTCCAAACCAAGTTAATTCACGACGTTTATATCGTCTTTGGGTGATAACCCGTTGATATACATCAAAAGAAGGGCTGAAGACAATATCGATCTCTGGGGAAAACCAGCGTTGATGGAGAAAGTATTCCATATATATCCATCGACGGCCACTTGCAGGGAACGTTCTTCCAGGAAGCTGAAGAACCATAAACAAAAAAGATCCAACAAGCCATAGCATCGATGTTTGGCCAGCAAACCCTTATGCCACACACGGTTGAAGGCCTGAGAAATATCAATGACTATCGATGACTACTTCTAAGATATTTTCAAAAACATTTCATTTCATTTCTTTGATGAAAATATGGTACCTTCGACAAAAACTTAGTTGGATATCCACTGCCAATTCAACTATATTCCAAAATAATCAACCCTTTCCGACCAGTCAAGCAGTAAAGCATCCCCTGTGAATATATAGGTACGAACATAATACGCTCGGAATTTCCGTCTTCCTCGCTTTCCGTCACAGGAATTTCTCTCCACATTTTCCATTAAATGATGAATCGTCGTAAAAGCACGTCGTGTAACATGGTTAATTGCTGTTCCTGAGCTAATTCTGAGAAATTTAATAACCGCCAGTTATTGCTTGTAATATGCAGGTTCATTAAATATTTATGACACCTCCACGCACTTAAGATGCATGAGGCATCATGCAACTCATTATTATCAGTTCGCGAAAATACGAATTCTGCAGTAGAATGAAATAGGTGGGTTAAGGTTTTTAAGGAGTTCAAGCCATTAATTTTAAATATTTGACCACATACGACGATCCAACAATGAGCTTTTTTATCAGCAAATACGTATGTTCATATGTACGTTCCTTTTATGTTTTCATTTAATATTTCAGAAGAAAAAGAAACTGAATGATTCAATTAGCACTATGAAAATTGAATATTGTTAGTTTCGTTCAACATCTTCAACATTCGCTCTTTCTTAAATAGTGCTATTTGATTGAACGGAGCTGAAGCTTTAACTGAACATTGTATTGAAGACGTCGCTATAACATATGGGATCTGTTCAAAAAATAAGGTGAATTTTGAAATTTCGCGGGCTACGTGTGAATTCTAATAGTGATTTTTTGAATTTTATATATTGATACACTCGTTTCCACCGTAAATTTCAGCTATTTAGCTTGTTTTCTTCGTTGGTGAGAGGCGTGAGAGTTAGAAGTTGGTGTGTTCGGCAATTTTGAGCTATCGAGAAAAAAATAGATCAAAGAATTTGCATCAAGTTCAGTGTGGAAGATGGAAATGCGAGTCAGAAAAAGGTTTACAAGCTGTACAGGTTTTCACAGAATATCGGGAAGATGTGAATGATGACGCTCGTTCTGGATGCCCCAGCACACCAAAAACCAACGAAAATGTTGTGAAAGTGGGCAAAATTGTTGTTGTTGTTTTTTTTGATATTAAAAATTCCATTTCAACATCATCCACCAAAATATTCAAGACGAATCTACTTCATTTAATAGCTCCACTTTGTACAATGAATGGTGTATTTTTATCAAAATTCCACATTTGATATTCCATGAAAAAGGTTTCCGTTTCACCTGAAGCGTGTGCTTTTGATTAACGCCCAAAATATTCCGGAACATTCAAGAATGTCGTGGAATGTTCGGTAATAATTTGAAACGTTCTGGAACATCTTGAAACATCCCCGTTCATTAGGAAAGATCCAGCAAGCTATATCATGTAGTGAATAATATTATCGATTCTACCTATATTTCAAGTTTTTGAAGGTATAAGACACAGAATTTTTGCATTCTGACAAATTCGAGAGAACTATGCAGAACAGTCAAGAGTATTCCATAGCATTCTACAATATTCAAGAACATGTCGAAACATCCTGCAATACTCATTGTGGAACGATCTAGAATATTTTTGAATGATTCGGTCATGGCAGGTCATTGTGAAATATTCCATAACTTCTGGAACATTGTAGTCTCTTTCGTATAGGTGAGCTTGGATAAAATGAACTCGAACAAAAGTATATTCAACATCATTTCAAATTTTGACATAGCTGAGTAGCTGTCTACATGAAGACGATACAAAACAAACTTGTCTCTGCGCTTTGTCAGGTTGCAGTCGCTTGAATTTCGTCTCCCAATAGTTTCAATATCGCGATAACTCTTAAAATATTGATTTGAATTGTATCCTTATGGTGTAGAAAGCAATTGCAAGGTGAATTTAATACCTTATAACTGAATTATTCATTTAATAATTATCCGTCTGAATTGTTTTCCAAGTATCACATGTGACCATTACTTTGAACATTGAAATGGATATAGTGTTTGGGTATATTTATATTTTTCTATCGAAGTTTAAAATTTTTCGTGTCTTGCCCAGGCCAGAGTTTCCGTTTCAGCACGTATTTTCAACCCTCCGGGAAAATTAGAAATACCAGAAATATAGTTCCAACAGAACAGCAACTACAACTCTTCAAAACGATGCCATCAGGTTCAGAGTCACCAGGGACTACGCTCAAAGTGGAGTACTATCTCCCCTTCCGTGGTCACTCCAGGTGGATAGTTTGCTTAATGCCCCGGTCAGAAGAAAAAAAGATCTGCAAGCTTATGCGGATAAGCTTTTCATCTTGACAAGGTCCATGTCAGTAAGGATAGCGTGTAATATCATCCAGAGAGAGAGATGGATGTGGTTTACAGTTGGTGCCAGAGGGAGCAGGTGTCTGTCAAACCCAGCAGAACCGTGATAATCCCCTGCACCAGAAGGAGAAAGTTGGACGATCTAACGCCACTTTCCTTCAAAGGCGAGTTTATTCCATTTGGAACTGTATTCAATAAAAAACTTAACTGGAACGCTCATTTTGAAAAAGTTTTATACGAATTCATACTAACACTTTAGTCATGTTGGAGGAATTTTGGTGTGGTTCAGGATCCAAACAAATCCATTGAATATATGTAATGATTGTCAGACCAATGATCACTCATGGGGCGATTGCCTGGTGGCCAAAAGTTTCACAGAAAACGGCTCAGTCGAAGCTCTTTGACTTGCAAAGGCAAGCTTCTCTGACCTGATATACCTGATATACTTTTTATTTGATTTTTATGCAATACGACGGATTCAATCGGATCCCTTGTGAGGTAAACTTTCTTTATTCGTTAAACTACGTCGTACTAATGAGGTGCCGCCAAAATTATTTGGGTCAGAATAGACTTGCACAGTAGGTTTTCGTTGATCATGAGAACGACAAGGAAAAAAGTTAAGTGATGAGTCGTCTGGTTCAATTTCATGAATTTGAACGAATTAGTTTGTTGTTATAAGTTCATATATAGAAAGTTCCATTGAAGGTTGTATTGTACTTGACTGGAATCATTAAAGAGAGAAGAACAAGAAGTATCTCTTATGACCACACGGAATACATTTTCAGTTAATTTAAGCAATGGTGGGTTTTCCAATCGACCAGTTCAATGAATGTTATTGTCCTCATCCACAACAAAGTCCATTCCATTATTCCATTAGAAAAGTACGTGCTCCAAGTATGTCCCGTTCCTGATAGAAAAAGACTACTGCTACAGCTCGGCAAGAAAATAACAGACAAATTCACTCACATTCACCTTCACCTATAAGGCACTTGTAAACTAGGCTAAAAGACGTCTTTCGCTACACGGTAGATTCATCCATTAAATTGGTTTCGAATCACTCGTATGATAATCAGTTCGTATATATTACGTTCAGATAAACAAACGACTCATACATACCTCTCGTTAGCTTCCACTTGAACAATGAGTTGGAAACATACCTGTTATTATTATTTTGAAAATACAATAACAGAAAAAATTTCATCCACTTTCCGAAGACGTGAACAGAGTCAGAGAAAGTGTTTTAGTGAACTGAAATTACAGAGAAAGTGTAAAAATCAATGTATGCATTTTGCATATTCTCAGATGTTTCTCTTCAACAGTGATGCATTTGTATTCATCTGCGACCACTGAACTACGCCAACTCAAGTGACTACGGTGTATTTTCGTATTTAATCACAGCCCTCATAACTCATCATTGGAGGAAGAATGCCTACCTCTTTGTCTAATAATACATCTTGCATCTGCACATAAATTTACACAAAACAACGCATAATTCCTAGTCAATTGCTTATCTTGCATGCGTATTTGTCATCCATGTTTCATGAAGAGTTATTACGGAGAGTTCGATGCACCGACTCACGATAAAAGAGGCCTGAGGATTGTACAGGAAAAAGATAAATTCTTGATCAGCAGTCAAATAATTCCACTGGTCATTGGCAAACTTACTAAAACTTTAAATCAACAAACCTTCCAATACTTTTTGATTTGTTGCTCTGGGAGAAATTGACAAAGAAAAGACTTTTGCTGTGACTAAAATGTATTACAATAAACAATTAAATTTCACTAAGAAGTATGTTAACGAACTTTTGTGAATGAAATAAATTTTTCAATATGTCAAATATATACTTCCCTTTAGTGAAGAAACTTATGTATTGAAATTTAGTACTGATCACGCCTGAAGAAGTTAATGTATACTGAAATATGTGTGTGGATTTTGTCAAGTGTCAACTCGAAAACCTGTCTTTAATTGTTATTCAAATACATAATAATGGATTTTCAAATTGAAATTTTTCATAACTTCAGTGTCACTATTTTCCGGGTTTGAAGGCCGTGAATTTTTAGTATTCCATCCTAACGGAGATAATAACTGAGGATTTATAAACCTCTGAGGAAGCCAGTCCCTCGCGCCAGCAAAATGTCTGGAAGAAATTCCAAAAATTCCAAACCCGAAAAATACTGACACTCAAAACTTCGGCTTCGAAAGCTCAAACCATTTTGTTTTTCATGATTAACAAAAGGTAAAACGGAAACCTCTGGCGTTGAATAAATCTAAAGACAACCACTTTTCTCAATTACGAGAAATGTAATACTCTTTTAGACGTGCGTTTCACCAATCAAGTTAGCATCCTCAGGAGATCTAGAAAACTAGATTTTTTTTTATCATATTGAATATGGTGTGAAATATAGGTATACCATTAAAAACAGTATTTCATTATTTCTTTCGATAACTACGGAAACCATTCTAGCAAAAAACTACTTGTCAGTAGCTTCTACTTTGTTATAAACTTATTACCTATCCGTAGTAAATCATAATTTCATATTCTTAGTTTTATAACACAAGGTGAAGGTGGTTGACAATGTTTTGTGGTGTATTTCATAAGTTCGGACTTCCATTGTCTAATCTAATATAAATTGATTTGAAAACCCTGAAAATAACAATTACAAAACTAATAAGATTAACCGAAAATGACAATTTTATTAAACAAAAGCTGAATTTACAAAAAATTAACATACAAACTACAACCAAACAAATGAAATTGAAATATTAATAAAAGCTGAAAAATAAAGATTAAAAAATTATTATTAGCTAAAATGAAAAAAAAATGAAAAAAATTGAAGAGGTTTGAAACCAATTTATGCCACGACGTTTCGATTGTTAGTATCCACAATCGTCTTCGGGAGATATTTTCGGTTAATCTTATTAATTTTGTAATTGTTTTTTTCAGGGTTTTCAAATCAATTTATATTAGATTAGACAATGGAAGTCCGAACTGATGAAATATAAAAATCCTTGTACTTTTCCTCTTCCTCATCAATATACAAATAATAGGAAACTTTGAAAAAATAAAGGAAAATTCATCTGCGGCACTTGGAAATACTTGTCAAATTTATTCGAATATACACTAATTTGAAGTCGCGATTTAGTATAAATAATACTTATCAATTAAAGAATACTATCAAAAGCGTAGATAATGTTGAATCAATATCGTTTGATGACCAAAATGCATTTTCCAGTATTCTGCCAATTGAAACAATTGAACTGGTTGAGCGTCTCTTATACAAAACCATGTAAATTCACTAAACAGAAAATTTTAGAATAACTTACTATTTGTCTATCTCAAAATTATTTTCAATTCGACGAAAATTTTGTCATTCAAGCAGTGAAGGACTAATTATGGGTGATCTGTTAAGATAACATAGAGAATGATATCCATAATAATTAGTCAACAACGGTTTTAAGTAGATATTATCGATTCTTTACAAAAATCTACAAAAACAAGCCATAGACCAAGGCTAGCCAAATTCAAGAAACGATAACGTCTGCTATAAAACATTGTCGTCATATTTCGGTTAACCCACCAATAATACCACTCGTTTTTTGAAATTAGAATGCTCAGACATGGCTCACGGAACGAATAATAGTTTGAGTTTATTGATAACAAAACTTCAGAATCAGATAGATCAGGAGTATATGAGTAGACTTCTGGCACAAAAACTTTATATTGGCCAAACAGAGAGAAGAGTGGGACCTTTTTACCAAAGAATTGTAGAGCATAAAAGTAGTTATCAAATGGAAAGACCGATTTCACATTTGCAAATCATCTTCAATCAGAAGGGCGTGAGTTCATTCATTAAACTAAGTCTTTCAGAATGTTTGGAAGTAAATAGATTTAATCAAATAACACCCCGTTAATGAATATTTTATCAAATGTGTGAACTGGTACACCTGTTCAACGTCTTCGACTTGGAAGATTCGTCGCAAATTATTTCCCATTATGAGAAGCAGAAATAATTTCGTTTGGTCGATCCGACCAACCATTAGAC